>VDFB02271358.1:941933531-942232452 GCA_007258455.2 Sequoia sempervirens
ATTGAAACACATAAAAATATGGAAATCTCGCAAAGGACTTTTGAGGGTTTGAAGCCATTTTATTGTGTGCCTCTTAAGATTCGTAATACTTGTTGTTGCAAATACCATGTGGAGTTTTCAATGTATCATGAGCTATTATGCTATATCTGTTCTACTTTGCATACTAATGAAATGTTGTAGGAGTGTGGTACAATGCATCTTTCGAAATCATCAAGGGACTTGCTAGATCTATTTTTATGTTCTAGAGATGATGGTTGATATTTCTATAGAAATGATTGTTTAAATGCAAAGTGCTCACAATGTGGTGTCTTGTCAAATTTTGTTCAATGTTTTCATGAGAGTTCCAAAAATGAATTTGGAAAGAATCTTGTTGAGAAAAAGAGATATGAGATAGTCAAATATATTTTGCAAAGTGGAGGTGAAGATTCTAGATGTGAGTTGGTTACAAAAGAATGCAGTGTTTCTGATTTTATTTCAGATTTTAAGGACAATATTTTCTACAAGTATGCAAGGCATAGTCATAGGTCTTAGTGGTTGGATCAACAATTTAGGATGTGTAAGGACTCTTTTCTGATTGGCACTATTATATCAGTGGTTGATTTTGCAGAAAACTACACATTGCAACCACAAAACAAGGTACAATCTTAGTATTACAATTCCATTCAAATTGCTATTTTTGTCCACATAACGTCTAGACATGCACCTGATAGTATAGAGGAGGATTGAAAGATAATTAGAGAGTATCATTTTTATATGAGTGATGATAGATCTCACTCGTCCAAGTATTTCCAACATTGTTTCGAGAATTTTTTTGAGTTCTTGCAGGAGCATGATATAGCACTAGGCCAACATCTAATTTGGTCAGATAATTGCACAGGTCAATTCAATAATGCTCGTATGTTTTATTGGTTGAGTAGAATGCATGTAGAGAGGGTTATACCTCATATTTAGAGTTTTTTTGAAGCTGGACATGGGAAAGGGGAGCATGATGGAGCAGGTGCATGCATAAAGAGAGCTCTAGTTAAGGAGCAATCGAAGATTTCAGGAGAAAAATTCAGTGATGCACATTCTATTATTGATTGGTGTAGTTTAGCATTGTCACAGAGAGGGACACTTGATTCAACAATGCACAGATTCTTTTGGTTCATTGAGGAGGGTACAGTGGGAGGAATATTGGATTGTTGTACAATCAAAGATTCTTCAAAGATGCATTCATTTCAAAGCTCAGATGCAGGCACATGGACCATTTGAACATGAGAGTTGGCTTGTTTTTGTTAGAGTTGTATTTAGTGCGAGTGGGATCAATGCGAGTCAAGTGAGTGGGTGTATATATGGGTACCAAAGTATCTAACTCCTTTATCTCAAACAATATCCATGACAAATGACACAATGGAAAGTTTAGTTTTTTACAACCTGCTTTCAGATCTACTACAGCTAGGACATATTTTTGTAGTTGTTGCACCGTAGGGGAATGAAGAGAGATCAGACTATTGGTTGGCTTGATGTGTGCAAGTAAAGCATAAGCTAACACAACCTATGGAAGATGATGGTTTCGTGTATCCTACAGGTTCAGTTGTGGTTGCAGGAACTTGGTTGCGAACATACATGATTAGAAAGAATGGCATACCTTCATTTGAAGACTACGAGAAACACAAAACCATTCTCATGTATTCATACCTTGTTATAGCAACAAATGTTAAGTTGTTGAAGCATCATGCCTGACCAAAGACAAAACAACTATGGACACTTAGTAATGTTGATCATGAAGCAATATTGGATACTCTTAAGTAAAGAGATGACCCTTCAGGCACACTTGAATAACATTTTCAAGAATGGAAGGTACAATGCTTATGTTCATTATGATTAAGTTCATTAGTGTTCTTTATTTAATATGGATATTTTATATACTGTTGCAATGCAAGTGTCTTTAATAGTGATATTTTGTATGCACTTTTGTGATATTTTTGGCAAGATTGATCATGGACCTCCTACAACAATAGCCAACTCTGATCCTTTCGAAGAGGTATGCAACATATTAGAACAATATAGATTGGTTATTCTAAGCGTCTTTTATAGTTTGAATAGCCAACTCATCATCATTCAGGTTGTTTAGATTAATATAGATTTGTTAGTCTAAGCATGTTTTCTATTGTGACAATATAGATTTCTCATTTTCCCACTTTTGTGATATTCCTTGCACGATTGATCATGGACCTGCTGCAACAATAGCCAACTCTGATCATTTCAGAGAGGTATGTGACAGATTACAACAATATAGATTGGTTATTTTAAGTGTCTTTTATAGTTTGCATTACCATCTCATCATATTTTGTGTCATTTAGAATAATATAGATTGTTTTTTCTAAGCATATTTTATAGTTTGCATCACCAATTCATCATCATTCAAGTTGTTTAGATTAATATAGATTTGTTAGTCTAAGCATCCTTTCTATTGTGACAATATATATTTCTCATTTTCCCACTTTTGGGATATTCCTGGCACAATTGATCATGGACCTATTGCAACAATAGCCAACTTTGATCCTTTCAGAGAGGTATGCAACAAATTACAACAATATAGATTGGTTATTCTAAGCGTCTTTTATAGTTTTCATTAGCATCTCATCATATTTTGTGTCATTTAGAATAATATAGATTGGTTATTTTTAAGCTACCATGATGGTTTGTATAGTTACTTTTCAGTCTAGAACATGAACATACTACTATTGTCGAAGACTGTGCCTTGAATTCCTCCAATAGGAAAATTTCATAAAATTTGAATTCTCAAATTGGAAACAATGTAAAATGGTCATAATTGTGTATGGGCGTAATCTATATGCAGTGATGTTTTTTGAAATATGGGTCAAATGTCTAGCATTGTATAAAGGGTATGTTTAAAATGTAAATGGGTCTGTATTTTGGAAACTCATAGGTTTTATAAAGGGGTCAATTTTTTTACTTAATCGAGTTACAACTGAAGGTTTTCTTCCTGGTTCTTTCCTGTCAGTATGCTCATTTGAACCAAGTTTTGTAATATCTCCCATTTATATATAATAAATTATAGTGGCTTGCAACTTTTGCTCCTCAAATCCAACTTGGGTGCAACTTCATTTTTAGCAACTTTCATGAGGTTCTTAAGGAAATCAATGCTTCCAACCTTTCCACACCCTATAAATTCATCAAACACGTCTATTAGGACCTGTACAAGCTTGATCCAACTTTAAATCTTGCTACCCCCACATTTCATTGACATTAGCAAGTTGTAACCACCATTTTTGGTGCAGTAGCACCTATACCACAATATCATTGTGGATCAGTTCAATGATTAAAGTGTTAATATTTTGAGTTTTTTTCTTTAATGAGATCTAATAGTCCTAATGGTCATGTATTAGGAGGATTTTTTAGGTTTTAGGGTAAAAAAAAAATGGAGATCCCAACTTGTCCTAGTTGTTGTTTTGTAGCCTTTGAAGGAAAAATTAGTAAATTTGTTTAGGGACAAGCAAGAACAGTGTTTTGAACATGTAATGATGCTATTTCAAGCCATTAAGTGAGGTCTTAGTAAAGTTATAAGTGGAAAAGTGCAACATTTCATTATGAGTCATATTAATGTGAAAAATGTTTGTATTTTGGACTTCAATGGTCATTAAGGTTTCAAAAGTCAGTTAATATTGGTAGCTAAAGGCATTGGGAGTTGGATTCCAAGGCATAGCAATGTACTCAAGGCCTTCAAGGGCTTGAGACGGGTTTGGTTGGAGGATTTTTTTCTTTGAATCAATAAAGTTTCAATTGCTCAGTTCATATTTTACTGATTTTCTTGTGTTTTCTTCTTGTGCACAAGCCATTCAAGAATTTTTGTATAAAAAATTTATGTAGAAACATTATTACATGTCTTGAATTTATTCTCACTTCTTAATAAAGGGTTTCTTTATTCATTTTGTACCTCAAAACTCAGACTTTCTTTAGATGGGTTCCTGAATAAGGGAATAAGAGTTTTGCAATTTTAATGGCTTGAATCTCATCCCACCTACTATGTGCCAATGTGAATTGGTGGGATGAGTTGGTAGGGCTTAGGAAATGATATTTCAAGAGTGGAAGGCGTGGAGAACTGGGTTTTGAAATAAAATGAAGAATTAAAGGTCTAAAAATGGTGGTTTTTCTCACTTGAAAATAGAGTTTTTACCCCAGGGTTTGCAGAAATCTTTAAGATACCAGAAGTTTCTTTATTTTTTAAGAATATTGGGGCCTAAATAAAGGTTTCTAAGGTAGTGGAAAATTCTGAAAGGTTGTGGAAATGCTACATCCAATAAACCCTCAAGAATTACACTAAAAACAAGGGTTTTTTGATTTGATGGTTACAGGTCCTTACAAATGGAATCCAATTGCAGAATCTTTGTTGTCTTGGCAATTTATTTGCTGCCTCAAGGTTTCAGGGGTCTGTGTGGTGTTTGAAGGTATGTTGCTTTGCATTTTTGGGCTAATTGAGTAGCCTTTTCAAGGGTGAATGTATAGGAAGTCAACACTAGTCCAAAGGATTCTATGTTGTTTCTCATATATGTTGTGTAACTTGGATATATGGGTGTTTGAATTAGTCATGTGTTGGTCTGGTGTTTTGGAAAATTGTGGAGTAATTGGACAAAAACTAGTTTCTCACTATTACAAGGGTTTAAGGGGGTTAAAGAGGGAAATGTGTATTTAGTTGCTTGTCAAGTTTTAAGGGAGTTTTGGACTGTTGAAATAGGTCAGAATAATCTTGTTATATGCCTCAAAGAGGTAGGTTCCAAAGAGTTTGTGATTGTGCCCTTGTGTCTGCATCAAATTTTCACCTAATTTCACTCAATCCAATGTAGCTCAGAGTGATTCAGCGTATTTGGTTGCAAAAGAGGACCATCCCTAGTGTAAATGTACCCATCCAGACATGTTGGAACAGTCTATTTGGTTGTATGAGTTGTTGAATGAAAGTTGCACCACTTTGCAACTTTACATTGCTTGCATCTGATAACTTTTCCCTCAGTTGAAAACTTGCCACCATGGGAAAACGCCTCTGAGATAGAAAAAACTGAGAGAGACTATTGTAGATGGGCCAAAAATGTTCCCATAGCCTCAAACGAAGAGTCTGTAAACATCACGGTTTCCAAAAAATAGCCCTTCAAATATTGCTATCTTTTAGCACTTTTGACTCTTAAGGGAAATCGCCGATCCAATGTAGCTCAGATTGATTCGACATATTTGGTTGCAAAAGAGGACCATCCCTAGAGTAAAAATACCCATACAGATGTGTTGGAATAGTCTGTTTGGTCATTCGAGTTGCTGAATGAAAGTTGCACCACTTTGCAACTTTACACTACTTGCATCTGATAACTTTTCCCTTAGCTAAAAACTTGCCACCATGGGAAAATTCCTCCGAGATAGAAAATAATGAGAGAGGTTATTGTAGATTTTCCCAACACGATCCCATAAATGTAGATAGAGATTCTGTAAGCCTCATGGTCTCTGAGAAATATTCCTTCAAAGATTGCTACCTTTTAGCACATTGGACTCTTAAGGGAAATCGTCGGTCCAATGTAGCTCAGAGTGAATCGGCATATTTGGTTGCAAAAGAGGACCATCCTTAGCATAAACGTACCCATCCAGATGTGTTGGAACAACCCACTTGGTCGTACGAGTTGCGGAATGAAAGTTGTACCACTTTGTAACTTTACACTACTTGCATTTTGCAACTTTTCCCTCCATTGAAAAGTCATCACCACAAGAAAATGCCTCCAAGAGAGGTTTTTTTAGATGGTCCCAACATGATCCCATAGCCTCAAACGAATATTTTGTAAGCCTCACGGTCTTTGAGAAAGAGCCCTTCAAAGATTGCTTCCTTTTAGCACCTTGGACTCTTAAGGGAAATCATCGGTCCAATGTAGCTCATAGTGATTCGGCATATTTGGTTGCAAAAGAGGACCATCCCTAGTGTAAAAGTACCCATCCGGATGTGTTTGAATATTCTGTTTGGTCATACGAGTTGGGGAATGAAAGTTGCACCACTTTGCAACCTTACACTGCTTGCATCTGGCAAATTTCCCCTCCACTGAAAGGTCATCACCACAGGAAAATGCCTCCAAGATAGC
This sequence comes from Sequoia sempervirens, assembly GCA_007258455.2. Classification (NCBI taxonomy): domain Eukaryota; kingdom Viridiplantae; phylum Streptophyta; class Pinopsida; order Cupressales; family Cupressaceae; genus Sequoia; species Sequoia sempervirens. The sequence goes on from VDFB02271358.1 coordinate 941,939,645, forward strand.
AAAAAATGAGAGAGGGTTTTGTAGATGGTCCCAAAAAAATCCCATAGCCTCAGACGAAGATTCTGTGAGCCTCACAGTCTCTGAGAAATAGCCCTTCAAAGATTGCTTCCTTTTAGCACTTTGGACTCTTAAGGGAAATCGTCGGTCAAATGTAGATCGGAGTGATTCAACATATTTGGGTGCAAAATATTACCATCCCTAGCGTAAACTTACCCATCTAGATGTGATGGAACAGCCCATTTGGTCGTACGAGTTGCAGAATGAAAGTTGTACCACTTTGCAACTTTACACTGCTTGCATTTGGCAAATTTTCCCTCCATTGAAAAGTCATCACCACAAGAAAATGCCTCCGTGATAGCAAAAATTGAGAGAGGTTTTTGTAGATTGTCCCAACACGATCCCATACCATCAAATAGAGATTCTGTAAGCCTCAGGGTCTTTGAGAAAGATCCCTTCAAAGATTGCTTCCTTTTAGCACTTTGGCCTCTTAAGGGAAATTGTCGGTCCGATGTAGCTCATAGTGATTCAGCGTATTTGGTTGCAAAAGAGGACCATCCCTAGTGTAAAAGTACCCATCTGGACATGTTGGAATAGTCTATTTGGTCATACGAGTTGCAGAATGAAAGTTGCACCACTTTGCAACCTTACACTACTTGGATCTGGCAACTTTCCCCTCCACTGAAAAGTCATCACCACAGGAAAATGCCTCCAAGATAGCAAAAAATGAGAGAGGGTTTTGTAGATGGTCCCAAAACAATCCTAGAGCCTAAGATGAAGATTCTGTGAGCCTCACAGTCTCCAAGAAATAGCCCTTTAAAGATTGCTTCCTTTTAGCACTTTGGACTCTTAAGGGAAATCGTCAGTCCAATGTAGATCAGAGTGATTCAGCATAGTTGGGTGCAAAAGAGGACCATCCCTAGTGTAAACTTACCCATCTAGACGTGTTGGAATAGTCTATTTTGTTCGTACGAGTTGCGGAATGAAAGTTGTACGACTTTGGAACTTTACATTGCTTGCATTTGGCAACTTTTCCCTCTATTGAAAAGTAATCACCACAAGAAAATGCCTCTGTGATAGCAAAAACTGAGAGACATTTTGTAGATGGTCCCAAAATGATCCCATAGCCTCAAACAGAGATTTTGTAAGCCTCAGGGTCTTTGAGAAAGAGCCCTTCAAAGATTGCTTCCTTTTAGCACTTTGGACTCTTAAGGGAAATCTTTGGTCCAATGTAGCTCATAGTGATTCAGTGTATTTGGTTGCAAAATAGGACCATCCCTAGTGTAAAAGTACCCATCTTGATGTGTTGGAGTAGTCTGTTTGGTCATATGAGTTGTAGAATGAAAGTTACACTACTTTGCAACCTTACACTACTTGCATCTGGCAACTTTCCCCTCCACTTAAAAGTCATCACCACAGGAAAATGCCTCCAAGATAGCAAAAAATGAGAGAGGGTTTTGTAGATGGTCCCAAAAAAATCCCATAGCCTAAGACGAAGATTCTGTGAGCCTCACGATCTCTGAGAAATAGCCCTTCAAAGATTGCTTCCTTTTAGCACTTTGGACTCTTAAGGGAAATCGTCGGTCCAATATAGATCGGAGTGATTCAGCGTATTTGGGTGCAAAAGAGGACCATCCCTAATGTAAATTTACCCATCTAGACGTGTTGGAATAGTCCATTTGGTCATACGAGTTGCAGAATGAAAGTTGTACCAATTTGCAACTTGACACTGCTTGCATTTGGCGACTTTTCCCTCCATTGAAAAGTCATCACCAAAAGAAAATGCGTCCGTGATAGCAAAAACCAAGAGAGGTTTTTGTAGATGGTCCCAACATGATCCTATAGCCTCAAACAAAGATTCTGTAAGCCTCAGGGTCTTTGAGAAAGAGCCCTTCAAAGATTGCTTCCTTTTAGCACTTTGGACTCTTAAGGGAAATCGTCGGTCCAATGTAGCTCATAGTGATTCAGCGTATTTGGTTGCAAAAGAGGACCATCCCTAGTGTAAACATACCCATCCAGACGTATTGGAATAGTCTATTTGGTCATACGAGTTGTGGAATGAAAGTTGCATAGTTTGCAACTTTACACTGCTTGCATTTGGCAACTTTCCCCTCCACTGAAAAGTCATCACCATAGGAAAAGGCCTCCAAGATAGCAAAAACTAAGAGAGAGTTTTCTATATGGTCCCAAAAAAATTCCATAGCCTCAGACAGAGATTCTGTAAGCCTCACGGTCTCTGAGAAATAGCCCTTCAAAGATTGCTTCCTTTTAGCACTTTGGACTCTTAAGGGGAATCGTTGGTCCAATGTAGCTCAGAGTGATTTGGCATATTTGTGTACAAAAGAGGACCATCCCTAGCGTAAACGTACCCATTCGGATGTGTTGTAATAGTCTATTTGGTCGTACGAGTTGCGGAATGAAAGTTGCACTACTTTGCAACTTTACACTGCTTGCATCTAGCAACTTTTCCCTCCACTGAAAAGTCATCACCACAGGAAAACGCCTCCGAGATAGCAAAAACTGAGAGTGGTTTTTTTAGATGGTCCCAACACAATCCCATAGCCTTGGATGAAGATTTTGTAGGCCTGACGGTCTCCAATAAATAGCCCTTCAAAGATTGCTGTCTTTTAGCACTTTAGACTCTTCAGGGAAATCATCAGTCCAATGTAGCTCAGAGTGATTTGGTGTATTTGGGTGCAAAATATGACCATCCCTAGTGTAAACGTGCCCATCTAGATGTGTTGGAACAATTCATTTGGTCGTACAAGTTGCGGAATGAAAGTTGCACCACTTTGCAACTTTACACTGCTTGCATTTGGCAACGTTTGCCTCTACTAAAAAATCATCACCAGAGGAAAACTCCTCTGAGATAGCAAAAAATGAGAGAGGTTTTTGTAGATGGTCCCAACACAATCCCATAGCCTCATACGAATATTCTGTAAGAATCATAGTCTCCGAGAAATTTCTGTTCAAAGATTGCTTCCTTTTAGCACTTTGGACTCTTAAGGGAAACTAGTGGGCAGTAGAGTTAACTTCTTCACAAACTTGGTTTGAAGCAATTTCATTCTTTTTTGTGCATTTAAAATGGATTTTTAAGCCTTCCACCCTAAAAGTGACCTCTAAATAACTTCAAACACCTTAACTACCTCATTCTTATTCATTTGTTTTCCAAACAAGCATTTTCATTCCAAGAGGCTGAGCTTTCATTTTTGCTTGTTTGATTGAAAGCAGACCATGACACAACTTTCTTTTTTCAAAAATTGTTCAGCATCATTGAACTAAGAATTTATCACACATTTGCATACAAAATAACATTTGAGACTGCAAGAAGACATCAAAATGCCTAGTGTACTAAAAAAATTCTTATGATTTTTGAAGAATGTTGATAACTCTACTTAGTTTTCTTTTTTCAATATCATACAAATTGAACCCTGGCATCAATAGACTCTATATGTGGAGAGTTAGAACTATATCAATGGGTAAATTTTTGGATTAAGGTTAGCAAATGAGAGCATAAATAATAAACCCAAAGAACTATAAAGCACAATGAAAGCAAATAAATAAGAACGATTATACCAAATATTCGTTGAAGCTTCCATGATTCACCTTCATAGCACCTTCTAACTTGTTGATTGTTGCCCTCAGATCGAATGTGTGAGAAATCTTTGACTATGACATTGTCCTAAACAAGCTTTGAAGGATTTGAAAATGACAAACAATGACTATGCCTATGACTATGACAAATGACAATAATCAAATTAAATAAGCTAAGTGCATGTTACATCTAAGCATGAATGTCTATAATAATGAAATGGTCCCTAATTTATGAACAAAATTAACATTTTAGAGAATACACAATTTTGAATGGACATACGAGATCGACTCTTGATAGAAACCTAAAATCAGAGGATGAGATTTAATTTGATAATCCCTAATCAGGGTTAGGGAGAAATCCTTAGATGAGTGGTTGAGATGTCATATGAGAGAATCGAATCAGCAGTGGAGAAAAGATGAGATAATTAATTAGAAAAATAAAGATTTTCTAAAAATCAAGAAGATAAAGACTGCCTGATTTATGAGATTTGAAAAATCAAGAAGATAAGAGTTGGAGTGAAAAGAAAATTTGGAAAATCAAGAATCTGCTCACTTTATTTGAGTTTTGGAAGAAAGCTACCAATTTGAATTAAATCAACTCAAAATATGGATTTTGTGAGACAATAAATAATTTTTTCAGATTATTTACCAAAATGAAGTGACAGTTAATAAAATGAAATCATTTTAAATAATAAATTGATTTAAAATGATGGAAATGTTAAATTGAGTAATTAAATAATTAAAGATGATTATTTAATTTTAGAGGATTATGACTGATAATTAAATAAATTCGTAGATTCATTTAATTATGGAAATTAGTGACATATTGAATAAATAAATAAAATTTATTTATTTAATAATTATGAAGAATAAAAGGATATGAATTAATTAAACAATTATGAATTATTTAATTAATAGTCGAATGTGGACCAAGGACATAATTAAATGTCATAATTATGCTAGGACGAAAGTGGTAAAAATAGAGCTCACAGGCCTAGGTCATTTTTAAGTGTCTACATTTTTCCCCTCTTTGTCATAATGTAGCATGTCGCATTGTGACAAAGAAAATAAGTCAAAAATATGCCCAGTGCAAAATAAGATGAGGAAGAATGACAAGGATGGTTACGGTATGCCCCCTCGAGAGGAAAAACAGGTTCCAAGAACATGGGGGTGCTCTTGAAATTAATGAGAAGACTAGAATATGAAGAGACAAAGAAATGTTAGTGCAAAAGATATGGATGATGAGATGGATGCAATGCCTATATGAGATGGGAAAGAGAAGATGAAAAGACTAAAGAAGATGCATGTTAGTTCCTAGACCAAATCCTTCAAAACATTACCATAGGAATTTTTATATTTATTGCTCTTAATCATCATTGGGAAGATTATTGTAATGGCAAACAAACACCGTGATATGACATAAATCAAGGTGTGCAAGGTCGTACCATCACATAAGACAAGCAGTGACAGACAAGGATGATCATGACTCATACTAAGAGTTTTGTTGCCGCAGTCTTTTTGTCATAACCAACCGCCAACAAAAATGACAAAAAGGAAAAATCATGAAACGTCGTTGCTTCTCTAAATCCTATTTCGAGGACATCCTTGAGAAACTAGCAACATGATTGTCAAAATACAACAATAAAGCCATTATCATGATACATTGTTGCTTTTCTAAATCCTGAAATCAGGACATTGTTGAGAAACTAGTAACATGCGTGTCAAGAGACAAGACAAACGTCATGATAAATCATTGCTTCTCTAAATCCTGTTGTTGGGATCTTGCTGAAAAACTAGTAACATGATAAAAAAAATAAAAAAATCCAAAGAAAAGATAAGACAATCATGATACATCGATGCTTTTCTAAATCTTGATGTTAGGATCTCACTAAAAAACTAGTAACATGATGAAAGCCAAAAGACAAGATAAGACAATCATGATACATCACTGCTTTTCTAAATCCTATTGTCAGGATCTCGCTGAAAAAATAGTAACATGATGAAATCCAAAAGACAAGATAAGACAATCATGATACGTCATTTCTTTTCTAAATCCTATTGTCAGGATCTCACTAAAAAACTAGTAACATGATGAAAGCCAAAAGAAAAGATAAGACAATCATGATACATTGTTGCTTTTCTAAATCCTGTTATTGGGATCTCGCTTAAAAACTAGTAACATGATAAAAATCCAAAAGACAAGTGCCAAGTGTTTGCCCAATGTGTCTGGATACCCAGTGTCGTAATGTCAAGATGCCAGGTCTGATGATGTCAAGAAGCCAGGGTGTCAAGATTTTGATGATGCCAATATGACGAATGTCGAAGATTGCTACATTTAGGAAGGACACATCCTGAATAATGTTGATGTCGAGAGGATTGATTCCCAAATGTCAAAAGGGATTCCTCAAAGGTGTCAGATGACAATGACAATGCCTAGGAAGGACACATCCTAAGGCATGAATAAGAGAGTTTTTTCTTCAGAAGAACACATCTGAAAGATAACCAAGATTTGATAGTTTGACCAATTGTGACAATTTTGACTTGTTTTGACAGAGTTTGACCAAAGTTTGACTTGTGTTGACTATATGTCGATATTGTCATGTTGATATGTTGGTGTGATTGTCATGTTGAATAAGTGATTGCCATAATTCATTTTAATGATTTTCCTTGACCTATAGACTTTTGACGTGTGTGTCAGTGTAGTGCCATGAATCCTAATGGACTGACCTAGTGCGGCCTCAGGGGTTCATCGACAGATGTCCTTTCCTACATCATGCACTCAGAGACCTCATAGTTCGACATGACCAATGACTTTGTCTTGATGACCAAATATTGTGCCATGATTTTATTTTGACAAACCTAAAATGACTGACCTAATGTCTCGGGGACTCAAGTATGAGTCTTGCCTACATAGAAAATGCATAGAGACAACATAGTTTAGATGAATGACAAAGACTTGACTAAAATGAAAGACATAATGAAATGTGACTTTGTTTCCCATTATTCGAGCAGTTTGACGTTTGTTGTGGTTTTCTTCAGGACATTTTTCAATTTTTTAGGTCTTTCTTCAGGACGTTTTGCAATGTTTTTGGTCTTTTTTTTTCAGGACATTTTGCCATGTTTTTCTCTTTTTTTTAGGACTTTTTTTGATGTTTTTGTCTTTTTCAGGACTTTTTGCAATGCTTTTGTCTTTCTTCAGGATTTTTTTCAATGTTTTTGTTTTTTTTTCAGGACATTTATGATTTTTTTTGTCTTATTGAATGGTTTAAGAGGATCATGACAAATGTATGTGAATGATGCCTATGCATGAGAATCCAAAGACAAACATGATTGTGCCCCTAGTCAAGTTGAATACCAATTGATGGGTGATGACAACATTGTTTGATGTGGGAAGGACACATCCTGAAACAATGTGAGGATGATGATAATGTGACGAAATGATTAAGGTCTGCATCTAGGCCACGAACAAAGTCATGTAATGTTTTGGATAATGCGCCTGTATGTATTAGACTCGTTGCATTTGGAATGACTCAGTTAGGACTAAATGGCATGGTGGAGTATCCTTCGACCGTTTGACAAGGGAAAGCCAAAATAGGTGACAGACATGAAAGGATGAGAAGTGGCCTTGGTAAAGGACGGGAGACATGAGACTAAGGGAATTGTCATATGATTTTCAAGGACTATGTCACATAAGGATAATGAGGTTATGTCAGTAATGACATGATAACTCAAAGATAATGTATGATCAAAGGATAGGCATGTCAAAAATTTTCCCAAAGCATGATTTATGTGTGCTAGTTTTATGTCAAGACCAAGGTAGGTGGGAAAAATGTGTGGAAATGATAGGGCTTAGATGGGCGTAAATGACATGAGGAAGGCATGGGAAATGAGGCGAGTTTCCCCAAAGTGTAAAAGTCCACATAGATGATTTATTTTACACATGACGCCTGTTTGCCAAGTTTTCATTATGGTACTTATCCAGGGTGCCTATTTGCTAGGTTTTCAGCATTGGATGAAATTTTTCTCTTTACTATTTTCTTGAATTTTTTATTTTTTAGGTGTCACCAAGATGCCTGTTTGCTAGGTTTTCATTAGGGTGATGATGTTTTACATTTTTCATTTTTTTTGTATTTCTGAATAGCCTTGATGCTTTAGATGACCATTGACTATTCGAAATCCACTGATGGTGCTGATGTAGAGATTGGGGTCATGATATGCCAATAATGACCTTTCTGAAGCAATTGTCGTGTCAGGATCATAGCCCTTGCATACAATTGATCGATGTCATTGTGATCCTTTTTGATACTAGATTTGGCCTTATCAGAATATGCACATCACAATAGAGTGCCATGAGAGTCCTTAGGGTAAAGAGTTGTTGCCAAGATGTGACGGATGTGTGACATGGGATTTTTGGACTTTAGACGAGATGTAGGATTATGACGAATGATGGTAGACGTGGAAAGGTTGTTTGGACGTTTGGACGAATCACTTTTTATTTTCCAAACTTGGGATGGTGGATGAAAGATTTTGGAGGGATGGTGTTTGGAACCAACACCTTTAGATGCCTTACTTGATGACCATTTTGAAGGAGGTGGACATTTGTTGTATGTGGGAGTCCTTTTTTCTTATGTCTCCACATTGTAATTAACTTTTTATTTTGACATATTTTCTTTGCTTGATCCACTTGTCTTTAGGATCCATTTTAATTTCATTTGTCCACTTGTCTTTTTGTCTGATTCGATGGCCTTTGAATTTTTTTTTTTGACTTTGTAAGACTTTTGTTTTTGTTGGTTCCAAAGGGAAGGTTTAAGATGTTGAGAATGATGGTTTATGGTGTGGATGGACAGGGTCTTGGCAACAACCTTATGACAAGGATTTCTCATGGACTCTATTTTTACATTTGTATCTGACAAGGTTGCCCCTAGTATCGAGGAGGTTCCACTAACATCATTAGATTTGTTGTCTGAGGAAAAGCCAAGACCTTGATGTTTGTAATTTTCTTGAAGCTGCATTGGTTCCTGAATGCCTTGCTCATGTATGCCTAGTCCTTTTCCTTGATAATGCGTGCTTTGACAAAAAAATTTGCGATGGGTTATTTTTTCTTTTGAAAGCAAGATGCTAACCCATCATGATGTATGTGGACACTGTTACCTATAATGTTCTCATCAGTGAGAAAGCCTACTCTGATAAAGAAAGATGACCCTAGTTGATAAAGTGTCTTGGCTTCATTGTCATGTTGGACATATTTCTAACTGATATATTTGGTTTGATCTTGTGACATGTCATGTTTAGATGATTCTATTGGTGTTTCAAAGTCAATGTCAAAGCCATTGTTATGGTTAGTGTCATAGACTCCAGTAAATTCAGCTATAACGTGGTCATTTGCAAATATGTCCATAGTGGAAGACTCTTTTTCTAGAGGAAGATTGTCTATGGGTCCAATGGAGGCAAGTGTCTCATCTTGGAAAGTGTCGATAGTTGGGTCCTGAATAGGGTCATCAAATGTTTGATCATAAATGGTGTAAAGGTCAAGGAGTGGATCGTTTTGAATTTCTTGGTCAATGGTAGGGTCTTGGTGAAACATGGGGTTGTCATGGATTTGGACTTCTTGGTCAATGGTAGGTGTATTTTTGATGTCATGATTGTCTTGAATGACTTCTTGAATTGACTTTAAGATAGGGTCAGGGGATGGACTACCTTGTTCTTGACATGAGGGTGACATTATAAGGTCATGCTTTGGGCTTTCATTTTGACATCTATCCTCAAGTTTAGACGATGGGATGTGCCCTTGAGTAATGATAGAATTTTCATGACTAAATGTGGCTTGTGAGGGGATGACTAGAAAAGGATTAATGAATGAAGGACTAGGATAGGACATGGGGACTTGGACTGGACTAGTATGTGAAGGACTAGGATATGACATGGAGACTTGGACTAGATTAGTATGTGAAGGACTAGGATATGACATGGAGACTTGGACTAGATTATTATGTGAAGGACTAGGATATGACATGGGGACTTGGATTGGATTAGTATGTGAAGGACTAGGATATGACATGGGGACTTGGACTAGATTAGTATGTGAAGGACTAGGATATGACATAGAGACTTGGACTAGATTGGTGTAAGGTTGACTAAAATAGGATGTGGATACTTGGGCATGATCAATATGGTGTGATGTGGGGACTTGACATGGGTTGGTAGATGGTTGATGGGGAAAAATGTAGACATGAATGAGATTGATAGGTGAAGGACTAGCATATGACGTGGAGACTTGCAATGGACTAGTGGATAGTTGGTTTCCCTTGTCAAGGTTAGGATAAGGGTAATAAGTGGATGTTTGTTGGAGACTAATGTCATGCATGGTGTTAAGTGACTTTTGGTAGTGAGTGTAGATGGATGGAGGACTAGGACTCATAGATTGTCAGTTTGGAGGAATTGTCTCCTAAAGTCTAAGGCTTGTTGGTATTGACCTCTATAGAGTAATTGGTATTCAACTTTACTAGTGAGCCTATCAATATTTTGTTGAAGTGAAGACAAGGTGGTGGATGTCATGATGTTGTTAAATGCAGAGTGATAATGACGTTTGTCTAAGGGAAATGACTAATGCAAGATGATGATGTTGTCAAAGCCAAAGTGTTAAATGTGGACCAAGACAATAATTTTGACGAAGGACTAAAATGATTAATGCAAAGTCTAGATTCAAAATGAGGACTAAGATGAACAATGCAAAGTCTAAGTTCAAAATGAGGTCTAAGATGAACAATGCAAAGTCTAAGTTCAAAATGAGGACTAAAATGGACAATATTTGGAGAAAGGTTTTCCTAACCACTCTAAGCTTGACTTATGTCTCAGTTTTGGTTACCCAAGGAATTGCTAAGGGGACTAAGTGACAAGGTCAAAATGAAAAGTGAGCCTACCTAACTAGACTGTTGAGTTGGAGGTTCTCACAAAAGGACAATGACTGAGAAAGAGGAGTAATGACTATGTCCCAAGATAACCTAGTTTTGAAACAATGGTTTTGCAAAGTGTGGTGAGTTAGCCTAATCTAATGGACATTTTGAGCAATTTCAATTCCGGTTTCCAATAGAATCCTCTTAGAAAAAAAATGTTTGACAATAGACTGAGATTGTTTTTTGATGTTTTGTTGAAAAATTCTAAGTTGTCTAAGATCTATAGTTTGTGTCCATATTTGTGAATGTTGTGTATATTGTTTGAAAATCTAGAAAACACTTGACAAGCACGATGTTTTAGTGTAAGCAAACACACGTAAGACAAGCACAATCCTATTAGGCCAATAGGCCAAGGGTTTGTATACTTGATATAGCCCATCGATATACCCCAGATTGGTGCTAAACACCTTTCCTTCTTGAGAGCGGATAGCTTAGAATTTTGGTGGCATTGGCTCCCCTCCACAGCTCAATAATGTCATTCGAGCACACCAACTTTGAATTCTTGGGTAGTGACTTCCCAAGAACTACTATCTCTACTCAAGGGGATCAGTAGTGAGTGTCTTCGGGCATGATACTGTACCGTGCACTATATCAAGCAACGACTAAAAGATGGCTGGCCTCTAAAACAATAGGTGTTTAGTAAGGGAATTTCGTTCATAGGGCATGATCCATGAGGCAAGATTCCCATTTCGGATCCATCTTGTTAGAACCATACGCATGATTCTTGGGCTTTCCCCAAGAATCCACTTTTATCTACCAGCTGGAAGTCCCTCAGGTTTAGGGTGCTACAGATCTGAGTCGTCCTGGGGTGAGTGCTTTTTCCCACCAGAACAGGCCCAATTTCTATAGTTAGTAACCATTTCTCTTACACCTAGGATTTCCCGAAAGGGCAAGGGGAGAGGATACTTCGATTACTAAGTCATGAGGGTAATAACATATAAAAATGGGTCTGGTTTTCTGATCACTGAGTTTTCACAAGGTGAGAGCCTACTCACCTACCATTTTGCAAACACAATCATGCAAATTAGAAGACATGTTCTTTTCATGTTCCCCAAAATAAATGTGTACTAATCTAAAAAGGACAAACACAATGTATAGTATTTAGTCTTTGACAGTCGAACCTGCAAGACCACAAATTAGGAGTTTCTTTGATTTTTAGTCTGTGACAAATGTATGTTTATGAAAACCCAGAAGTTTTTGCTTTCCAATCTGTTATATATGACTGATATTTCTGCTACTAAAGCTTCTTATGATCACCTACAAGATCAAAAAATACTATTATAATGCAGCAAAAAAAAAACAAGCTCATCAGAAAATTGCAATTTCAGATACATGTTTCTGTCATAGCCGAATTAAATTTTATTATTTGAAGATTTTATTGATTTCCAAAATAAATACTCAAAGAAAATATCCCTACTAAGTTGCTGAGAACTTTCGAGAAATGTAAAGAAGTAAAAAAAATTCCCTGTTTTGCACCCAAAAACGTGGATTTGTGAAAACCATACAAAAAATAAAGATCAGATTTTTTCGCATTGTATTTAACCTCCAAATTAAAACTATAAAACATAGACACCCATTATAATTTAAATATATTTCCAAAAATGTAAAAAATTCTAAACAGTTCATCAATTTACGTCCATAAAATCAATTTTATGAAAAAAACTAAAATAACAATAACTCTAACAAAAATGATGATAAACCCTCTATTTTTTCTTGTAGCCTCTTGAGATGATTCAAAAGATTCTATAAAAATATTGTAGAAAAATTTGTAGCTTTGTAGAATATATGAAGAAATTGGTAAAACCTGGGGTTTTGTCCAAAAATTGATAGATCTGTAACAAAAAGTCAATAAAACCTGCAAAAGGTAAGCTAGATCAAGGGATTCACATCAGGTTCACCAATGTATCAATGGTGGATTTTAGGATTAAGGTTAGCAAATGAGAGCATAAATAATAAACCCAAAGAATTATAAAGCACAATGAAAGCAAATAAATAAGAACGATTATACTAGATATTCGTTGAAGCTTCCATAATTCACCTTCATAGCACCTTCTAACTTGTTGATTGTTGCCCTCAAATTGAATGTGTGAGAAATCTTCGACTATGACATTGTCCTAAACAAGCTTTGAAGGATTTGAAAATGACAAACAATGACTATGCCTATGACTATGACAAATGACAATAATCAAATTAAATAAGCTAAGTGCATGTTAAATCTAAGCATGAATGTCTATAATAACGAAATGGTCCCAAAATTATGAGCAAAATTGACATTTTATAGAAAACACAATTTTGAATGGACGGACGAGATTAACTCTTGACAGAAACATAAAATCAGAGGACGAGATTTAATTTGATAATCCCTAATTAGGGTTAGGGAAAAATCCTTAGACGAGTGGTTGAGATGTCATATGAGAGAATCGAATTAGCGGTGGAGAAAAGATGAGATAATTAATTAGAAAAATAAAGATTTTCAAACAATCAAGAAGATAAAGACTGCCTGATTTATGAGATTTGAAAAATCAAGAAGATAAGAGCTGGACTTAAAAGAAAATTTGAAAAATCAAGAATCTGCTCGCTTTATTTGATTTTTGGAAGAAAGCTACCAATTTGAATTAAATCAACTCAAAATATGGATTTTGTGAGACAATAAATAATATTTTTCAGATTATTTACCAAAATGTAGTGACAGTTAATAAAATAAAAGCATTTTAAATAATAAATTGATTTAAAATGATGGAAATGTTAAATTGAGTTACAATTAAATAATTAAAGATGATTATTTAATTTTAGAGGATTATGACTGATAATTAAATAAATTCATAGATTCATTTAACTATGGAAATTAGTGACATATTGAATAAATAATTAAAATTTATTTATTTAATAATCATGAAGAATAAATGGATAATGGTAATTAAATAAATTAACAAATTTATTTAATTAAAGGAAGACTTTAGACAATTAAAGACATATTGAATAAATAAATAAAATTTATTTATTTAATAATCATGATGAATAAAAGGACATGAATAAATTAAACAATTATGAGTTATTTAATTAATAGTCTAATGTGGACCAAGGACATAATTAAATGTCATAATTATGCTAGGACAAAAGTGGTAAAAATAGAGCTCGCAGGCGTAGGTCATTTTTAAGTTTCGACAAGAACTACTTGGCCATGCATTTGCATCATTAGGGAAGTTTTTCTCTTTTTGAAAATGTCAAAAGCATGGCTGCATACAAATTAGGAAAAAGACCTTTCCTTTTAGATTAGCAATGCATGGAAGATTCAAAAACTATCCTTGATATTACAAAAAGGTATGTGTTTATAAACTTCAAACGTGCAATCACCCTTTGGTTCTTTCAAAGAAAAATCTTCCTATGTCACTGTTACACTACACAAGTAAACCAAATTTTGTATTGTGGACCTATATTAAGATACCACTCTCAACAAAAATGTAACAATGATGCAAAATACTGTTTGAAACTGAAAGAAGACATCAAAATGGCTAGTGCACTAAAAAAATTCTTATGATTTCTGAAGAATGTTGATAACTCTACTCAGTTGGCTTCTTTTTTCAATATCATAAATATTGAACCCTGGAATCAATAGACTCTGTATATCATAGAATTCCATGCCAAGTTAGGTTTTAATCATAAAACAAGGACACATGTATGTATTTTATACTTAACATACAATTATTTTCTCATATGAGTGAAAGAGGTAGGTTTTTAGTCATCAATTGTGTTTACCTCTTTGAATAACATTCCAATAGAAAGATGAGCATTTCACATGGTTATTAGGAAAAATGAATAGTTCATAAAACTTTGCACAACTATGCAACACCAATGACAACTCAAATGAACTTAGAGTTCAATCAATTCCAAGAAATAATTCATAATTTAAAGAAACCATGCAATATGTGGTTTGTGTGTGACTTCTCAATTTCTTGGTGGCCTTGGTTTTCTTCTCAAATCTACTACTCTCTCTAGTGATGCTCTCCCTCTCTATCCTAGAGGGAGAAATAAAATCTCTTGAATCCACCTCATTAAGCCAACAAGGTAGCTAGTTTGATTATATAAAGAAACTATGTTGAGAGGCTCAATTGTGATCACTCCTAGATCCTAATCTTGAAGATTATTCCAATCAAGAATATGGTTAATGCCAAAACACATTTTTTTAAATAAGACATGGAAAAACTCATGCATATGAGAAAGAGTTGGTGGCAGAGCTATTTTGTTGGCAACCATGTTAATAACTTCTTAAACTTTGAAAGAACCCACATATCTAGGTGCTAACATAGCTGACTTTCCAAATTCTCTCAAGCTCTTATGAGGTTTAACTCTTAAGAGTACTTTATCTCCTACCAAGAATACAATCTATGAGGTGTGACCTTCTCTAGTTTCTCTATGGAATCATTCGTAAATAAATTGTCCTTAATTTATATATTGTTGCATTTAGAATTCTGCAAATGCCCATAAGTTTCTTTGTTTGTGCAAGTTGTTAATAATAGTTTTTTATACCTTTATTCTATCATTTTACACCCAGGTGTCTTATTTCATATATGCATGGAATTCATATTTCTTTCCCACATCATAGGAACAACAACTTGGATTCAATCTTGTATGTTATCTTTAGAAATAATTTAAAATTTTATGCAAGTCACCTCAAACTATCTTTAAACACACTTATTTATGCTACCATTATGCAAGTATACATAGACATGAGGAAAATTATTTTAGAAATACATATTTAATTTTATAGTGACTTGAGAGTAAATAGAAAAATAATGTTATACATTTAAGCTTATATTTAATATATAATAGAGAATGATAACATATCCAAATGTTAAAATTTACAGTCTTTCAAAAACAAGTTTATATCTTTCATCCCTTAAATATACTCTCAAGTCTTTTGTCTTTTATATGATTAGGATCTCAACATACACAAAATGGAGTTCAAGTTAACGTGCATAAGTTGGGGTACAAGTTGCGCCTGATTTAGATAGTAGAGTAGAGGAGGCCCAACCACACATAGTTGATGTCAAGGAGGAGGCCCAACCAAAATTCTATGTTAGAGATAGGTTGGGATTGCTTCCTTCTATATATATGTTATGAGCTATCTAATCGGTTATGATTAATTGGATATAGAATTTCATATCAAGCTACTGATTATGCCAAGTTTTCTCAAAGAAATGTGGTCTCATAGAATTCCATGACAAGCTAATGCAATTGATAGCTGTTCCTAGTTATTAGTTATGTAATGTGAAGTAATTGCATAACTGCTTAGGTTGAATTTGTAAAAACTATATTGTTATTGAAATTTTTTCATCTATCAACATCTAGTTGTTACTTATGCAATGTGAAGTAATGCTTTGAGTTTGAAAGATGTGCAATGCAATGTAATCAACAATATGAATATAAAATACATAATATAACCACTCTTTTTATGCTATTGTACATTGATATTTAACCATTGCTCACTTGATTAAATTTTCAAAGAGTTTAACCATGCACATGAGGAAGAAATTAAATTTCGATTGTCAACTTCTATATATCAAATTATCCAATAATATTGAGTGTATCTTCATATACAAAAATGGCATCAATGCCAACTCAAACAAAGTTTTACAAAATGTGGCATATGCCATCTCGATGTTTATTCAAAATTTACATGCCAAAATGTCTATCTCATCCTAAACTACTGGTGGATCATCAAAATGAAGCCTCTTTGCAACACTCGTTGGCTCTGAAGGTAGTTGCACAAGAAAAATTCAAACCACAATTGAGATTAGTTATACTATATGATTTAAAATTGAATAATTAACATTGAAATCAATATACATTGAATTATAATTGAACTCTAAAATTGTAATCTTGATTACCTGAAATATCCATCTCTTCAAAGGGTCAAGAGTCCTAGAATATGCCCCTCTCAAAGAACTGACCAAACCAAATTTTGTAATGTCAATCTATATATGTGAACAAAAACATAAAATTGATCCAAGTTAGCATACAATTGTGGGTAATAGGAACATATAAATACCAAACACAAAATAAAATAAACACATACCTCTTTAGGCTGATCTTTTTCTTTATCTCCTTTAGGCGTTTCGACAACTCCTCCTTGAGGTGTTTCAACACCTACTCTGTCAAGTGTTCCAATACATACTCCTTTAGGCGTTGTGGCATTTTTCAACAACAATGTATAGCTCATAACTGCCTATACATAAAAATGACAAGTGCATATGAAACTACCAATCTATATTGATATATGTATATAATCGATCTTAAAAATCTTAATTCAATTGAATTTGAGTTCAATTACCTTCCCCTTGTCTAACATTGCACTTCGATAATCTGGACAAGGCTGCACCTTTCTTGTATTTCTTAACAATGACGTATAGCTCATAACTGCCTATACATAAAAATGACAAGTACATATGAAACTACCAATCTATGTCAATGTATGTATAATCAATTTATAAGATCTTAAAAATCTTAATTCAATTGAATTTGAGTTCAATTACCTTCCCCTTATCTAACATTGCACTTTCATAATCTGGACAAGGTTGTACCTCGCTCACACTAGGTATTTCCTACAAGAGGAAAATAAGATAAACATATAAGTTATTATATAATTTCATTTATGGAAATTCAAATGACAAGCAAGTATATAATAAAAAAATGTAAACGAGTGAGTGTGAAAATATATATTGTGTGTGTGTCAAGGCCAAATGAAATGGACCTAAGGGTGCTATCAGTTACCTATGTGAGATCCTCCTCAGACATCAACTATTAAATAGACCATGTAAATAAATATTAGTACATTATACTATCTCTTATTAATATTCATTTTAAAACAAATGCAAGTTATGAATTCACAACTCAAATCTTACCTGTGTCACTATTCCAATGTCCCCCTCTCTAGAAGGAGAGAACTCTGTAGGGTGCGCTCCACTCCCTTGAGTCTAATCTATAATGTCCACATTATGGAGGTCATAATCAGAAGTGTCCAAGGGATGCTCGACGAGTTGTCTAAGAGGACCCAAGCATATCTGGTGGCACATGGAGCAAGTATGTGGCACACAAATATGTGGACCTAATGAGGATGATGCAATAGCACTCGAACCATTGTCAACATCACCAGAATGTGGTTGAGCTACTGTAGAAGCATGCAAAACCAAAAGGCCACTCAAAGAGTGAATAGCCTGGATAGTTTGTGTGGCCGCATCCTACATAATATCTGGATGATATACTGGAGGTGGCGGAGGAAGGGGAGGAGGGGGAACATATGGGCGTGGGACTACTCTAACTACCCCTAGTCTATCCTACCTGGCATACCTCCACCAATGCCCTAGAAGGGTTTAATGTCAAAGTAATTGACATGATTCCCTAACACAAACTCAACATATAATTTTTTAATAAAGTAAAATGGTATATCACAATTGTGTTAAGTGGTTTATCAAAAACCATACACCAATGATCCCAGAAGTTATCTACAATATTCCTATGTGTGCACCATTTTATAGAAAGTTTTGGTTTATTAACATTAACTGGAAAACCAGTGCAGGGGTTAACAAATAAAGAGGCTATTTGGGATTTGGTTATTCTGAGATCTTTCACATCATCATAAGACAATCCATATGCATAATATTCCCTCATGTCTTCTCACCACGAATGAAAGGAACTATGTTGGGTGGAGAGGGTTTCTATATTTTTAATTATATCCTTCAATGTGTTTGACATCTCGAATAATCGAGGGATTCTCTTATAAACTTCAGAAATTCCCTTTAATTGCTGCAATTTTTCATCAATTAATTCTTCAATTGATGGTTGCGGAGGTGGTGGAGCATTTGGTATTTGTGCATTTTCATTCTCAACTGGTGGATCATTTGGAATTTGTGCATTTTCATTTTCAGCAGCGATAATGCTTGATTAAAGTTAAAAACTAATTAATCTAATTGAAATTAGACAGTATAAATGAAAATATTATTAAAATACCCTATTTAAAAAAAAAAACCCTACTTTTTAAAAAAAATCTATAAAATTCTCTAATTTTTAATACAAATACATAAACAACACTATTTTTAAATCAAAATCCATAAAAAAACATTCATTTTTAATCAAAATCCATAAAAAAAATATTATTTTTAATCAAAATTCATTCTAAACTCAAAATTTTCATACAAATTCAATCAAAAACCCTATTTTGAAAAGAAAATCATAAAAAACTAACTGAAATTATACAAATCTAATTCAAAATTTGATCAAATTAAATAAAAATCTAAAATCTAACCTTTTCAAAATGGATATTGGATATGTGGAGAACCTCCTCACTGTGCGTCGCCGCCTGTTTATGAATGCCAAATGATTTTAACAGGCCCAATTTTTTTATATGTATGTTTGCTTCAAATCAGATATCCTATTTGGATTAGATATCCGATATGGAGATCTTGGTTTGGTTTTTTCTTTGGAAGTGTGTACTGACACCCAAGCCACAAAAAAGTCAACTCAACATTTTCGCATTTTTGAGTTGATGAAAAATGTAATTTTTTCTCCATTGCCATTTTTTGGCCCATCCTGATCCTGCACATACCCCAAACCCTAAATCATAACCATTCTTCTATCTCAATTCAAGCAAGTTAGGGTTTAATCATTACAACTCATCAAAATTATAATTTCCAGACATTCAAGGGAAGATTCTTCATGTCCTGTTGCAAAAATTCAACATCAAACATCATGGAAAGGTATTGAATCCATTATTTCATGCTTCATTACATTCTTTCTCTATTTTGGTTTAATTACCTAAAAGGGGTTAGACCAAGGCAATCCCCCATACCCTAACATTCATCAATTCTCTTTCTTGTCTTGTGCATTTGCAGATTTAGGCATCTTAGAAGCTTAGAAATCATTGAAGATTTTATTGCAAAGTTTTTCAAGTCATCTCTTCATTGGATAAGTCAAAATACCCACAAAAAGTCACATTAAGGCCCGAATTTGATAGTTTTAGAACCAAACACTTGGAGAAGCAGAAAGTACAGACCGAAAGCTCCCATTTCCATATTTAATCCTTCAAAATTTCAAAAGTGGACTCATTCACCATGGGTAGTGAATGAGTCCCACTTCCAGGCCTATTTTGTGTTTTCTACATTTTTGGACACCCATTTGTCTGAAACGGGTTGCAGAACAATTTGATAGCACTAGGACTAATTCACCTAGAATGGCAAATGAGTCCTACCAGGCATAAAAATTAGGATCAACAACATTCCGGGTGACATTTGAAGTCTCTAGCAAGTATACAAGTGCACTTCTTTAGTTTCATTCAATTATGTTGTAGTGTACTTTCATTTCTAGGTGTTTTTGCATTACATGATGTGTTTTCAAACAACATGTATTTCGTAGGTTTTGCATTAATAATCAGTCAATTTTATAAATTAATTGCATTTGGATAATTTCATTGTACTTGCATTAGTTTGAGTGAACCACCTAGATATTTCGTGTGGGAGCTATCTCTTTCCTTTAGGTGAAAGATCGTAATTGACCAAAGGAGAGTTATAACATTTCATACACTTTAAAATCTATGGTTCATTTCAATGAACCTACTTTTTGAATAATTTTCTAATTTGGAGTTCTTCATTGCAGATGTAGCCTCAATTTAATCTTGCATTATGGTTTGCATAGATACATTTCCATGCTAGGATTCAAATTTTGCATTCATGAAAAGTGCATTTAGGTTGCATTGTTGACATCTAAATTAATTTAAAATTTTTGAAATTCTACATTTTTAAATTAGGTATACATCATAGCACTCAGAACACATGAAACTCACTCAATTTTTTTAAAAATTCTAAAAAGTCCATACTAGGACTCATTCACCACCTTGGGCGAATCAGTCCCTTTTCACCCCTAAAACTACCCTTTATAGGACTAAAAACCCTATTTTTCAGCTTTTGTTTAGTGCCATTACCTACCTATATTAGTTAGCTAAGTTTTTGTAACATGCATTTCACTAGATCTAACTTAAAATAGTCCATTTCATGCATTGCTTTATTTTACATTTGCATTTTCCACATGTCATTTTTCTGATTGGTGCATGGTGTAATAAAAAAATTACCTCGTTTCATATATGAAAAAATGCATTTCCCTTTGATTCATTGCATTTCTATTTCTTTTCTTTTTCATTGTAGCCTATTTTCTTTCAAATGATGTGGCTTTGATTTGGTTAAAAATGGATTGCATAAATACAACATTCCCCCTTATGAGTTTAACTTTGATTACAACAATGAGGTTTTTAAGAAACATGATCAAACCATTGGTACAATCCTTAATCTTACATTTCCCATTGGTGAGAATGTTACTATAGACAATCATCACAATCATACTTGGTCTTCTCCCGATATCTCTCCTATTAGTGATGAGGGTATCTTGGTGAAGGAGGATAGAAGCCTTAAGGGTCATGATTTCCCATATCCTCATTCCCCTTTGGAAGATGTTACACAACATGAACATGACATCATAGAAACATTCCTAAAAATCACCTTACCTACTCTCCATAGTCATGACCATCAAACTTGTATATCTCTTAATATCCCTCCTCAATGCAAAGAGGTTAGGTTGATGCTAGAAGATATACCTATTAAGATTCATGAGAATCGTGACCCTCCCTTCCCTAATGCTCCTACCATTTGGGATAATCTATTTGACAACCATAGTGGTCCTTCTCTTAATGCCTCCCCCACTTGTGATGAAGCTATTTTACAAACATCACACTTGGATGAACATATTACAAGCTCTCCTAGAAGGGTAGATAATATGAAACTTGATAGAATGAGATCTTAGGCACAACCAACAATCAAATAGAGTCTTCTTCTAATGTCCTCACTCTCAACAATCAAACAAATTCCACCATTCATAACTTCCTTACTCACGTTATGAAGTACTTTTATAATAACCAAGCCTTAATTATCAAGAACATGTGGATTGTGGTTCTCCTAAAAACTCTCCTTCTAGGGAGGATATCATGATACAAGACAAGGCTAATATTGACAATAACAATACTATGCCTAGAAATGTTAATATTATTCAACCTCAACTCATCCTTTACCCATTGTCACATAAACCTTCCCCTCCACCTAAACCTGAGTTTACTCTTTACCCACCTCAAATTAATGTTTTGCAGCAATCGAGTCATAATACCATTGCTCATACATATAACACTAGAAATAATCCACAACCACAACAACCCACACCAACACCCTTACCTTTGCCAAATCCAATTTTTCCTAGAGATCCTCGCTTAAATTCACACATTCAATAGTACAATCTTGTTGAAAAACTAAAGAGTACTCATGCTAAGATACGTTTATGCGATCTTATTCAAGCCTCCCCTCACTTTCACAACATGATCCAAGCATACTTGCAACATGTTCTTGTCCTGTCTAATACACAACCAGTTGACATAGCAGTCATGATCCAAGGAATAAATGTTGACATTGTTTTCCACCAAAGTGAACTCCCTCATTTGGAAGTACAAAAACAAAAAGAATCTTTCATGATCATTGATCAATACAATTAGATAGGGATAAAGAAAATCATTATTGACAATATGTTAGCCCTTAATGTGTGTAGTGTAAACCTTTTGGATAGGCTTCATGTGGATAAGTCAAAAATTCAATTGAAATATTGATCTATTAAGGGCTTTGACAATGTTGAAAATACACCACTTGGTGTGATCCCTTTACCTATTACAGTTGGAGAAGTCACATTGAACACACAATCCAAGTTATGCCTCATGATCTTTCATATAGCCTTCTTCTAGGCAAGTCATTGATTCATGCAATGAATGGTGTGCCTTCCACTCTTCATAATAAAATGAAATAAATATACAACAAAATGTGCACACTCGACACTCATCATGAGCCTTAAATTGTCTTGCAAATTGAGAAAACCAAAGAGAAACCCTTGAACACATTAACACCAACCACACAAGTGGAACCCACACAACAAAAAGACAAACACCAACATATTGATAAACTCACAATGCTATTAGAAGATTATTGGGGTTCCTTGAATTTTGAGCATGACTTCATTGGTGAATACAAAATTATCCAAAAATATTGAAATAAGAGAAATGACACAACAATAATTTCAACACAAAATTTGGACAACCTTTAAAAAGCATCCACTTCAACCACTTTAGACAACACAACAAACTACACAACCACCTTTGACGATGATTATCACCAACCACCACCTACTTCCAAAGCAATGAAAAAGCTTTATGGAAAAGGGTATGAGCTTATGAAAAAAATTGGCTATAGTGGAAAAGGATGTGGTGCTAATGAAAAAGGTATCCACAAACCTATAGACCATAT
This sequence comes from Sequoia sempervirens, assembly GCA_007258455.2. Taxonomy (NCBI): domain Eukaryota; kingdom Viridiplantae; phylum Streptophyta; class Pinopsida; order Cupressales; family Cupressaceae; genus Sequoia; species Sequoia sempervirens. Next base: position 941,962,569 of record VDFB02271358.1, read on the forward strand.
CACACAACAAACGACTCATGGTCTTGGTTATTGTCCTTTGATAGAGATTTCCAAGCCTTCACTCAACATGAACAATCTCACACAACATACTCCTAAAACATCCTTAACAATCATCCATCCTACACTCCTCGACACTAGTGGTCTTATACATCATCCTTTACACAATATGACACAAACAACAAACCCTTCACTTAATATCAATGTCATCTTGCAAGACACCAATGATTTGCAACTGATAGATTTTCCCTTCTCCTATAAGAGTGAGAACAAAATATCACAAGCTAGAAAAATTTGTGTAAGTATGACATCTAATACTAAGAAAGATGTATCTTTGAAGCAAACCACAAGACCACCTTCTACCATTGATCAAGAAGGTATCTTGTCGAGACTCCTCCTAGATCTTGAAAGAAATTCTATTACAAGACTTCATTCTACTCCTATCATAGATTTCATGATCATTCCACTAATGAATGGAAGGCTTTTCAGTCATAAAATCCAACATCTTAAAAGAATTTGGTATTCTTCCTTCTATGGGGGGACCTCATTCCTCTAATTGATACTGATTTTCACTCTAGCATGCATTTCATCCATCATTTTGGCTCACCCTTTTCCTACAAGTTACATGGGGGAAAGGTGTTAGGTAGCCTTTTCCTTGTATGCCACTTGTTGTCACCTCCTTTGACTAGTCGTTAACCTTTCATGAACATATAAGAGGAAGCTTGGGACAAGGATGATGTGCCTTAAGTTGGTTAGCATGTGACATACTCCCATTTTTCATGATAGCTTCAGAAACATATAACTTGGCATAGTGCTTTCTGAGTAAGCTCTAATGCCCTCTACTTCTACTTTAAAGCAATTTCTCATAGTACTAGTGTTCACAATTTCTTTAAAGTAGGGGCATACATCACCACTCACATTTCATTGTGTGATTTCCTCTCTTAGAAACATTTGGCACAATGTTCCCCAAGATGAGACCTTGCACTTGTCCTCTCTTGGAAACAAGATGAGACCATTTGCAATTTCCCTCTCTTGGAGACATTAAGCATGATGTTTCCTAAGATGAGACATTGCATGAACTAAGAAAAATCCCTTTGAACAAACCCTACACCATCTTGCATTTGCAATGTCTATGAGTGTCAAGCATACAAATTTTTTCTTAATTCATAGAGCTCAAAAATCATTTTCCCTTATGGCACCTTATTAAAGTTATCAGGAGGTATAACTTTGGTATGGTTGAGTAGGAATCCCAATTCAAGGCACGAATTTCCCCATATCCACCTATGTATTTGTGAGTACATACCATTTGATCATATGTTTCACACCTTTTTGGCTTTCTCACCCAGCGAACAACCAAGAGTTTTGTTGCCCTAGAATGAGTAAGAATTCTCTTTTTGGACAAACAACCTAGATCTGATCCACAAGTACCTGGACAAATGATCGAAGCTTGATTCACCCCTTCATTTTCATCTTTCTCATTCTTGCCATTTCATGATTATGTATCTTGATAGTTTGACATAGGATCTTGGATTCTAGGGGCTTGACTGCCTTCTTGATCTTTATCATTATTTGTCATCTACATCTATAGACTCATATCTCTCTTGAATGTCTACTTTAGTGTGAATTTGGAGCAAGTTCATCCTCTCACTAAAGTGGGGGCTAAATGTACCGTAGAAAAAAGGAAACTTGCTTGATTTGGGGATTAATTGATGATAAAGTGAACTTAATGAGGCCTTGATTTGGTGTTGTGAGGTGTCTTTCACATCCACACTAGGTTTTGAACCCTTTCAAATGTATTGAACAAGGTCTTGTAAAGGTGTTGTAAAGTGTTGTAACAGACTTTCATGCTTTTCTAGGCTTAATGAACCCATTTTCCCAAAATTCAACATTATAAAATATATTTAAATACATCCTCACATTAATCTAGAAGGCTTGTAAAATAAACATAACTTTAATCTAGTGTTGTAATGTGTTTTACATATTCACATTGGATGTTGTTCCTTCCTAGGTTGTGTGGACCTCATTTTAGTGTTGTGAAGTGTATTTAATCACACTTTCACATTGAATTTTGTGTCCCAAGCCCTAATTGACCTTCACATAATCATTAATAGGCCCTATTAGCCCATATTGTGCATCCTGAGGTAATATTTGATGAAATACCCTATATAGTCACCATAAAAAACTTATTTTCTTATTTCCTAGTATCCCAACTATCAAATGGCCCTCACTAGGACTAATTTTCCATATGTAGTAAATGAGTCCCTACCAGGTGGGACTATTTCTGTAGTGCCCCTCATGATACTGTCCTCTTTTGTTACTATGTGGATGTTGTTTACGTTTGTTGCAGACTCGAGATTACATGGGTGATTTTTTTTCCTATTTGAGCTTATGTGTTTTGCTTGGATACACATGATAGTGTTTTATGATGTTGATAATATAATGATGCATGGTACCATCCTTCCTGATTATGCTATATTGTGTGACTATGTAAATTATTTAATACTCATTTCATGCTATGTATGATGTTGTGTTGATGTTTGAGGTTTGGGTGAGGGGGACGGTGTTGCATCGCTCATTCGTGAGCGCCCTGCCACACTGCAATTCTCTCTCACAATGTGTTTGACATTAGATATATATATGTTGATCCAACACTTGTTTTTATGTGGGACTGTAGGTACCGGGCACTGACTCCACCCACACCATCGGGTCTGAGCGTGCCCAACATACCCAATGGTTATGACGTGGTTTAAGGATTTGATAAGGAAGTGTCCATGTCTTTGTCTGTCGTCTGTCAGTATTTTGTCCTGTTATGGTATTGTATTGTTTCATGTTGATCATTTCAAGTCATAATTCTTGATGCATTTACCGTGTTATTTGGATGTGTATCATTGTTGGTAATTGATGTGTTTCTAGTATCAGGCATAGTCGCTGCTATTTTCATTTGGTCCTTGTTTTGAGCTTCATAGTTCATTTTTATAATATGATTTTAATTATAGTAATAAATTAAATTATTAAATTATTAAGGGAATCTTAATAATTAAAAATATTGAATTAATGTTAAGGTTATAATTATATTGAAATGCAAATGAAATACAAATTTGTATTTTAAAATGATGGATATTTAAAGTTTAAAGTTTAAATTTAAATTATTAGAGGGATGTAATAAAATATTACATCTAAAGTGAAGGATTTATTAAAAATAAAAATAAATATATATATATATATATTAAAAATATAATAAAAAAATAAAAAAATAAAATAGCAAATAATAATTATATAAACATTCATATATTTAAATAGTTAAAGTTTTACCCACCCGAGATTTTATTAAGTTGAGTTAGCATGATTTATCCAGAGCAACTCAGTCGGGTAAAATCGAGGAAAGCATGATATAATTAAAATATTGAAGCTAACTTGTAAACCTTTCACAGCAATAAAGATTAGAAAGGTAGATTTCTTGATTTACAAAATTCCTCCAAGTGTTAAACAAGATAAATATTAGGTCTTGGGTGTAAAATTGAAAACTGTGTTGATGGACACCTGTACCTTACTTATCGAGATTGGAAAGAATGTTCTGGAATTTAAAAAGAGAGAAAATGGGAAAAAGGGGAGTTACGGAAAACACAGAGGGTAAAGAGAAACTTTTCAGAAGGGAAGATTATGTCACAGACTGCCAAATCCAGGTTAGTGAATTTGAGTTTTTAATCGTTGAATTCTAGATTTTAAACTTCAGTCAATAAAAGTTTAACTTCTTAATGCAATTATTTGTTTTCCACTGAATTAACCCTACATAGATTTCAGGGGGTTTTCTTCTTTCACTGTAAAATAAAATTTTCTACTTCTGACTTGGCTGCATTTGATGAATGTGTTTCCGCATTTCTCCAATCTTTGTGCAATAAATAAATATATATCACCTTTTTTAGGTTAAAGGTTCATGGAGATTACTCTAGGGTAAATTGATAATCTCTCTTATTCCATTGTCAACTGTTTTCAATTGCAACACTTAAACAGATAGGAAGTTAAAAGTTTAAATAACGTTCTTGATTTTATTGTCAACCTATTGTAGTTGCAACACTTAAAATAAAATATTGTCAAGGTACTATTTTAATTTAGACCCTTTCCACTCGATGGTGGAAAACCCTTTTATTGCTTTTACCAATGGAATTTGGGTACTTCTCTATTGATGTATAATCTCCCTGATAGTTTTCCAATCCGTCACACTTGTTGTACTTGAGAATAGAATCTTGTAGAGGCTTAAATAATCTCTTTGGTTCCATTGTTGTCCTATCACAACAACAACACTTGAACTTAGGAGGCTGTAGAATTTTAAATAATCTTTGTTGCCATGGTCAACCTGTCTCAGCCATAGCTCTAGAAGTTGCAAAGTTTTAACCTGATATTTGTATTCCTTGAGATGCCTATTTTCTTCCATTGAAGTCAGCCTTAACATCTTTTGTTTTATTTGCATTTTCTCTTTATCATCATCGTCAATATATGAGTATGCAACATTAGTGCATACGCTGGAGCTAACCCCAGTAGCTTTTTCTGGCCCTTCATCTTTAGCAACCTCAGTGTCAGCAGGGAACAATGAATAAATCTGTGTTTTGGAGTTACCTGTCTGCAACTACAAAATTTTGAAACCCGAAAACATCTTCTTGTACTTATCTTGCAATCATTTCATTTTTTGAGATCACATTTCTTTGAGGTATTCTGCCAGTTTTTTGATGTGCCTTCTCCATGCTACGCTTATTGTCTACCAAAATAATTTTATTTTTACTGTGTAGATATTCTTTTTTATCCTCCTTTCCATATTTAATGAAAATCATTCTTTTCTTTAAGAAAACCATGAATTCACTTTATAGTTTGTTAAAACCTCTACTCTTAAAAAGGACAGAGTAAAAGAAAGAGGGGGATTTAATAAAAGATAGTTTATCGAATCAATAGTTAAGGGGATTTAAGGAGGAAATTAAGTATATTTAAAAGTATTTTATTAAATAGGATTTTAAGAGTAAGGGGAGGGACTTAATTAATATATATATATATATATATATATATATATATATATATATATATATATATATATATATATATATATATATATATATTTAATACATATAATGTTTATGTTGATATAAATGTATATCTGTTAAAATATTTCCAATGTTAAGATTTAAGGTTAATTGTATATAGTTTTTTTTTACGTAAGCTCTTATATATGTATGTACCTGTATGTCTATGTCACTCATATACTTGTATATAGGTGTATGTTTATTTCTATGTATGAAAATATAATTACGGAACCTTGATTTAATTCTATTTTATAATGGAAGTATTGATAGGCAAATAATCAGGTAATATAACTTGGTAATTTTATTTTTATTTTTTTGGATGAGCCAGTAAAGAATTTCTATAGAAAAATTAAATTCCTTATACTCAGTTAAGTTATTTATATTAATATTCAACATAGATAAATGAATTTATTAGCTTATATTGGAAAAATAATGTTACCCTATCACATCTTTTGTTAAGTTGAATTTGTTAATCGCTGAATATTAATATTCATATTGATAATTTTAAATTTTGATTTAAAGACAAACATATGATCACTTATGTTTAATAGGTAGTTATTATTCACTATTAAGGTAAATTACAAATTCACTTTCTTGCAATTCTCAAGGTAAATTATCATCATGAATTTTCTATTGGGTTGTATCTTTATCTCAAATTTCTTTAGATTAAAATGCTAGTAGGAAACTGAATATCAAATTAATTTTATCCATTGAATATAAATATTATTTAATGTGAAGTAGGTTGTTTGAATTATCCTTTTTAAATAGTAAAATTTGTCTTTCTTTAAATTAAAATTTTACTCATAGTTTATGTATATACATTTAAATCTTTGTAGAGTTAATTAATTCATGAATTTATAGTATCATGTAATAAATGCATGTTTTTACTAAGTTAGGTTATTTGTATTTATGGATATGGCAGGCAGTTAAAATGTATGCTGTGAATATTGGGCTACTGCATTTAAAACTAGTTTTATTTGTAGGTTATCTAAAGTTAAAATTGTTTACAAATTCTTTTACTAATAGATTTAGCTGAAATTTATTTGTTTAAAACAAATATGTTGCATCTAAATTAAATTTATTATTAAATTTTAATTATTTTAAATTAAAATAAGTTTGGTAGCTCTCATATGTAGAGTTCATAGTGCATATTTAATTAAAGGGTTTTATGGTGGAAATAAATTTAATTATAGTTAATTAATTAATTATTCTCTACATTATCTTCAGTAGAATTGAATTGTGTATACACTTAAGGGAATGGGCACTTATAGTTATCTTGAACATGTTTAGATAGTTGTTTATTTACCCTGAGTACTCTTTGGAATTGATTCTTTATGCATACTAGTGATTCCTTGTTCATATTTCCCTCTTGTTTTATTTCACTTTTTGGGTAATTTTATGTCTAGATATATTTTGGATATGATGGGAAACCAAATTTTTAAGTTACTTCCTTTTGATAGCCATGGGTGATATGTTGTTAGACTTCCAGAGGCGAAGGGAACCTTTTATGTCTCTTGAATATTCTTGTGAATGGACCTTTGGATTCCATTGATTGTGATTTTATTTTAAGCTCGTGGGTGTACCTTGTTCCATGATTTCCTTGCATTTTGGTGGCGATTATGAGTGAGATGGTACATCCCTCGCATGTGTTTTCATTTTATGGCTTTTATGTTTGGTACACCCCTTGTAGTTGTGAGCTTTGTTGTGGAACTATTGCAGAGGGTGGCTCTTCATGGGGGACGGTGCATAAAGGGGCTGTTAGGGTAACCCATGGAAGAGTTTCCTAAACAAGTGATAATATAATTAATAAACTAGTGGGTTTGGGTAGCTAAAACATTAAACAAGATTAATGATGTGCCTCATCCATACCATTAGTGCTTTCACAGACTAAGGATGGGATGAGAAGACCTGATTGGTAAGATCATTGCCTTGTCCTCACAAAAGGTAAGTGGTCTTGCATGAGTCACCCTATGGAGCGGTGCCTTGAGATAGCCTGCCTGGATAACCATAGATGGAGGCGGTACCTTGTGATAGGTTGCCTAGATAATCCATGTAAGGCCATGCGATGACACTCTCTCATAGTATCTATTTACCCTTCTTCGTTTGATAGCCTCTGGAAGTGTTGAATATTGATGACATGGTTGGGTGGAACGTGCTATGCACCCATTGGGTTCCCAGGATGTGTTCGCAATATAGATGCGGATACAGAGTTCCACAACTTTGCTTGGATGAAGACTTTCCTTCATTTTGTACCATAAACCTCATTTATGTACTCAATGTATTCTTCCCCATGATATAAGGGAAGCTCTATTTAATGTACTATTGTATTTATGATGTGTTGTATCTGTGGAAATATTCTCCATAATTGCAACATGAAACTATGAATTGAATCACAATAAGATATTGTATCTCTCTTATAATTATGGATGAATGTATGTTATCCTTATGTTTCTCTTTTGCTTTCATCTGGATAAAATTTTAGTTTTTGTAATGACCATTCCTTGTACCCCAGAGGACGTAGATAACTTTGCAAGCGCATAATTTCTTTTCATGTTAAGATTGTACATTTCCATCTTATGCAATGTTTCACAAAAAAAAAAATGTACGGTGTTTTGTTGTCCTTTGGGGTTAACACAATGGGGCATTACAGATTCACACAAGGTGCCAAATGAATCCCATATGGGCCAATTTTGACCTTTGAGTGGGAAAATTTAAAATTTAAGTTTATTATTTTTACATGTCGACCTTAGGGATCCAATTTAAAAATGAATAAGGTGAAGTTTGTATAAATTGAAGTCATTAAACCCTAAATCATAACTATTCTTCATTATTCATCCATCATTCTTCCATCTCAAGTCAAGCAAGTTTGGGTTTCATCATTACAACTCATTGAAATAACAATTTTCAAACATTCAAGGGTAGATTATTCATGTTGCAAAAATTAAAGATCAAACATCATTGAAAGGTATTGATTCCATTATTGCATGAATCATTACATTCTTTCTCTATTTTGGTTTAATTACCTAAAATGGATTTGACCAAGGCAAACCCCCATGCCCTAACATTCATCATTTCTCTTTCTTGTCTTATGTGTTTGCATATTTAGGCATCTTAGAAGCTTAGAAATCATTGAATATTTCATTTAAAAGTTTTTCAAGGGATCTCTTCATTGGATAAGTCAAAATACCCACAAAAATTCACTTTTAGGTCTGAATCTGACAATTTCAAAATGAGACACTTGGAGAAGTAGAAAGTACAAATTGAAAGCTCCTATTTCCACCTTTGAATATTTAGAAATTCATAAGTGGATTCATTTTCAATGGTTGTTGAATGAGTCCCACTTTTAGGCCTATTTTAGGTTTTTTGCATATTTGGACACCCATTTGTTTGAAATGGGTTCCATAATAATTTCACAACATTGGGAATAATTCACCCATAATGGTGAATGAGTCCCATCAGGCCTAAAAATCAAGATCAAAAGCATTCTAGATGTCAGTTCAAGTCTCCAACAAGTGTACAGGTGCAATTCTTTAGTTTCATTCAATTATGTTGTAGTTTACTTTCATTTCTAGGTATTTTTGCATTACACAATGTGTTTTCAAACATTTATTTCTTAGGTTTTGCATTAATAGTCAACCAGTTTTATCAATTAGCTACATTTAGATAATTGCATTAACACATAATTTCATTGTTATTTCATTAGTTTGAGTGAACCACCAAGATTTTGGGTGTGGGATCTATCTCTTTCCTTTAGGTGGAAGACCCTAATTGAGCAAAAGAGAGTCATAACATTTCACACCCCCTAAAACCTATGGTTCAAATTTTATTAGAAGAGGTTTTTGTCTAGGATGGAAGAGGATTATTTGTGAATCATATTCATAGATTGTATTTGATATGCTAAATGAGTAGATATTTGATGGTGTTAACTAGAAACTAGTTTTGGTGATCAGAGAAATTGTGAATCTATGTAATTCTTTGGAATTTGTTGACCTTCTATCATATTCCTAGGGAATGGAATAGATTGGCTAATATTTTGGATAAGCGGGCTTCTAAGCATGTGGAGAGGTAGATTATTGATCATTTGGGACTTTTATCCTCAAAACTCTCTATGTCCCTCAAAAAGATAATCATGGAATACCTTCATATGTAATTGGTTCTTTGGTTTGGTTCTTTTGGAGAATTTTATGGTGGGATTGGTTCATTGCTTTTGTGGGACTTTTTTTGTTTCTTCGTAATTCTTCTTTAATTCAATAAATTTTTACTCCCTTTCTTTTAATTTAAAAAAGAGAGATCTCAAAGAAAATTGGATCAAGTAAAGAATGCCATCCAAATAAAATACCAATATTCAATGAAACTATCAATCCAAATCATAAAAGGCCTTACATCAATCAAAAGTGTCCACCTAATTTTAGAAAGTCTTCAATACTAACACACAAATTGTATGAAATTTTTTGTCCCAAACAAATTCAAATTTTCATATCCATATTCCACCATCCACCACCCAAAGTTTGGAAAGTAAAATATCCTACATCCAAACTACTAAGTAATTCATCCACATCTCTTATACCCCACTAAAATCCAACATCCCACCTAAAATCAAAAAATCCCAAATCCCACATTCACCATGTCTTGGCAGGAACACTTTATCCTATGGAATCTAATGACACTCTATTAGGATGTTTGTATTTACATAAGGCCAACTTTGGCATAAAAAAATATCACAAGAATATCCATTGGTTAGATACAAGTTCCCTTATATTGGCAAAGAAAATCCTAAAGGAAGAAAATTATTGGCACATTATGACAATAGCATCTACATTGGCACCACTAGGTGGTTCCACATATATTAATTTCAAAAATACAAAATATCCAAAACCAAAAATAAAGGAAAAAATAGTAAAGATAAAAATCATCCAATAGTGAAAACCATTATTATGGCACTTTGGGAAAGAACCATAATGAAAACCTAGCAAACAAGTGTCAGGTGTAAAATCAGTTATGTTTGCACACCATCCCAAATGGGTGCATCTTATCTCATCCATCATGATAATTTATCCTTACACTGCTATTCACCCAATCTATTTTCATCCATCCTCCATATCTATCTTGTTCTTGAAAGATACTAAGAGCATGTTCTTCATAACATGCTTTTAGCACAATCTTGACATAGTCATTCTTTGACAATATATTATCCCTTGTCATACAATTGCATACTACGTAGCATCATCCACACATTTATATTGGGTTTAACATATTATCCTATTGTGAGATATTCCTTGGAAGTAAAATATCTTATCCTAGATCTATTGGGGTAACACCTATCCTCCAAATTCTTCACATGACAATTGATTAGACTAATCCATTCATCCATTTATAGTGTTCCATACATTGCTAGAAAGTATGGGAGGGTACCTATATCCTTCTTTGGAATAAATTGTGATATATATCTTTTGCCTCACTTAGTGATCTCAAAACCTTTCAAAAATTTAAAAAACATTAAAAAATGTCAAAATCCAAAAATATCGAAATAATCCTAAATTTTTTTGTTACAATTCCCAAATGAAAAAAAAATTGAAGAGGCAAATCTAGAGCTATTAGCAGAAAAGATACTAGTTTTAGTGGTTTTAGAAATTATTGAAGAAATAGCAGATGAAGTTTTGGAGGAAGGTTCCTTTTGGGATTGGGACAGTAATGCTATTAAAGGGGAAATTATTTGCTTCAAACAAAAGAGAGAAAATTCAGGGGGTAGTTATAAGTGATACTGATATATCTAATTCACAGCCTTTGGATATGTCTTAGAATCTACTATTATCACATAAGGAAAATGTATTGAGAGAATCACAATCACAAGATGTGAGGGGAGTTGTAAGTGAATACATAAGAGACTCTTCATAATTTGATTATTCAAAATCTCTTTCCATATCATTGACTCCTTATCAGCCACCTCTAAAGAAGTCTCCAAGTAAGAGAGGTCACAAGTTAAAGTTCACAAAATTTCAAGAGGAAAGAGAAGAAGGGAAACAAACTACTTTACATGATTCTATGGTATTTTTAGAAAACAAGTGTCCAAGGAGAGCTTGATTCTCTCCTCGGGTCAAATGAATATTCTATCATGGAATTTTAGGGGCATTAATGCCCCTAATAGTTGTGCTTGCATCAAGCATCAAATTGATGGACACAGAGCTGACACTGTCCTTCTCCAGGAAACTAAAACCTTATATGATACATATAAATTGACAATTCAAAAATGACACATGTGGAATTCAGAGCATTCCCCTGCTCAAGGAGCCTTAGGGGGCTTAGTAGCATTATGGAATCCAAAATAAATTTTTATGGTATTGCTTAGAAATTAAGATAACTGGCACCTGCTGGAAGTGACTAAATTTAATATCAAATAGGTCTTTGCTTAAACAATTTAATGTAACCAATATAGTCATTATTCCAAAAGTTAGTTACCCCTCATCCTTTATGGAATAAAAACCAATATATTTATGTAACACAATTTATAAGATATTTTCCAAGGCAATATACTTGAGGTTACAACCTATTATCTCGAGAATAATTTCCCAAGAACTGGGGGGTTTTGTTCCAAGAAAAGAAACGTATGAAGGGGATATTGTATCTCATGAGACCTTGCACTCCATAATAGTAAATAAAGTATCTTCAATCATCATCAAACTAGATATGATGAAGGTGTTTGATAAGGTTAATTGGAACCTTCTAAGAAAGGTAATGCTAAAATTTGGATATTTTACAAGATGGTGTAGATGGATAATTGCATACCTCTCAGGGGCTAAATTTTTAGTAATTCTTAATGGTACCCCCACAAGATTTTTGAATGCTTTTCAAGGTGTAAGGAAAGGGGATCCTTTCTCCCCTTTCTTTTTTATCATCATGGCAAAGGCTTTGAGCAGATTTATCATCAATAAACACACTCTTGGTTTATGGAAAGGGATACAAATTGAAAACACAGATTTTGCAGTTACTCGCTCTCTTTTTATGGACTATACAAATTTATTTGTGGAAGAAACATTAGAAAAAGAAAACCAAATAAAAGAAGTTTTAAATAAATATTCTTCAACATCACGTCAACGAATAAATACCTCAAAGTCCAAAATTTGCATCTTCAATACAAGTGAGGCCAATGAGAATAAGATTCTCAATATTTTGGGTTTTCAAAAAGCAACTTTGTTGTGTTCATATTTAGGGTTACCTTTCTTTGTTGGTCCAAATAAAGCAACATATTGGGTTAAAGTCAATATGGAAGGCTAGATGGTTGTCTCTAGCTGGCAGAATCTTATTAGTTAAATTTTTGCTCCCTTCAATTCCTAACTATTTTCTTGCAGTCTTAAAGGCTCCAAAGTTTGTTATTGAGGAAATTGAGAGAGTGATCAAAAGCTTCATTTGGAAAGGTAATATGGATGATCGAAAGAAGGTTCCCCTAATATCCCTTGAAGCTATGTCTCAAGAAAAATCTCAAGGAGGGGCGGGTATTTTTAACCTCTCGAAGCAAAAAAAAGCCTTTGGTGCAAATATAACTTGGAAAATGTATGTCAACCCACATTCCAAATGGTGTCAAATAATGCAAGGAAAATATTTAGACAATATTGACCCCAGAAGAATCTTCATGGTTGCTAATCCTCTAAAAGGGTTAGCCATTTGGAACTTTCTGATTTCTTGTAGGAAATTAGTAGTTTCATATATTTCATCGGAGGTAAATAATGGCCAAAGTGTCAAATTTTGGATGGATTCTTGGAATGGAATTCCCCCATTACAGAATAATCTAGATCTTCTTCTAATAATGGAAGTTCTAAAGGTTTCTTGGGGAGAATACTTGTTGAATTATGTTCATTTGGTTGATCCTAATTTAGGAAAGGTAACTTGGAATAAAATATCAGATCCCTCTTTGTCCCCATTAGTGTTGTGCTCTACAAAATGTCTTGGAAGCTAGAATGGAATATTTCTCTTCAAAGCTAGACAAATTGATATGGGCTCCTTCAAGGGATATAAATTACATGGTTAGACAAGGTTGTAAGGTTTTAAATTAGAATTTAGGGCATCTTCTTACCCAAAGGGCTTACTCATTTTTTTGGGATAGTAAAATTTTACCCAGGGCAAGGAGTTTTAAATGGCTAGTATTGAGAAAGTGTATCTTTACCAATGATCGATTAGCCAAGTTAAAAATAGCTGATCCTTTCATGTGTCCCCTATGCAATGAGTAATTTGAAGGTGTTGATCACCTATTTATATGTTGCAAGTTTGCACAATAAAGCTGAGTTTATTCTTAATAAGCTTATTTTTTATACTCCCTTACCAAATTTCTTGTGGGATTTGTTCCAAAGTTGGCCATTTCTTTACAAATCTTCATTCTTTGCTTGCATATGGAGGGTAGTTCCAGCTCTTGTAATATGGAATCTTTGGTGGGAAAGAAACTTGTGAATATTCAGGAAAGTATCCTCTTCAAAGGATGATGTGAATGTTAAAATTGAGAATGTAGTCTCTGAGGTAGTAAATTAAAATGTCCAAGAAATCAAAGACATAAGCTCTTCCTTTACTAACTAGGACAACAATATCTTGCAAAATTGGAAGTATGTAATACTACCTTTTCTAGGCAGCCTATTGCAATCAAAATATGACAAGTATAGTAGAAAGCATGTAAAATGGAAGGCTCCCTAGGATGGTTTTATAAATTTGAACTTTGATGGCACCTCAAAAGGTAACCCAGGTGAATCATGGACATGTATTTTCTTGCATGATTCACAAGGTAAGGTTTTAGCTTTATCTTCAAAATATCTTCGCAGAGGGTCTAACAATCTAGCTGAATACAGAGCTTTGCTAATAGGGATGGAAATGTCTTTGGAGATGGGTATTGAAAACCTTCATATCGAAGGAGTCTCCCTACTGATAGTTAATGCTTGTAAATAAAAGAAACTTAAAAACAAGATCCTTCAATACATTCTTCAAAGAGTATGGGAACTTCTTGATAAGTTTTAGAACTATAAGATTACACATACTTACAAAGAAGGAAACAACCTAGCAAACTATCTAGCTAATTTGGGTAGCTCAAAGCAATAAATATATATTTTAGTTGATCTCTCTCCACTTGCAGAGTTTCCTCATCTAGTAGAAATTGTGGATCAACATGTTCCGCATCTGTAGAAAGGGTCAATATCCTAAGGACTATCAAAAAATTATTCATCAAATAGTGTTGATATCCCATATTGACAAAAATCAATTGGCAATAAAATATTTTATCGAATATGAACAAGAAATTTAAATAACTTGGTTTGATATTAAAATTGGAATTGCCATGCAATAACTTCAATTTAATTCATTTGCAAGGTAATGATTAAGCTTGTCACCTAGAGGCATTTTTGCTTCTGTCATTAGTACTTCCAAGTTAATATCATTTGGTCTAGTGGAGACTGTGAAATACTTATGGATTAGTGATGGGACAGGCCATATACTACATTGCAAGATATTTCCACCTCTAATTTTTCCACCTCTCCAGTGAATGATGGAGTTTCCCATGATGTAGGGCTTCAAGGTACCTACAGATGTGTTGAAGTACTTCACATTTATCTCTTCTAGTAGCCTAAAGCTATTTCCCACGATTTGACATATTACAAAGGATTTGTTTCAATTACTCACACATACTTTTAAGCCATCATTATTCCCTCTGAAAAATGTGAATCTTCATTATTTATTTGATTGGACTTTAAAGTGCATGTTATTTCTCATTTTCATTTCATTCAATTACAAGTTTTTTCTGGAAGCGTCGTCTTCTAGTGTGTTTCATATTGTGCCTTTGCTATGTTACATAGTGGTGACATGGCTTTCCAACCATGGAATTTTAGAATCGAATGCCCTATTCAGCCTTGGGATTGACTGTTTGAGGAAAGTATCTCCCATGAGGATCTTAGGCTAATATTTAAAGTAGATTGATTAAGGACGAGGAGTCTGTAAGGTCAGTGCTTGCCGTCAAAGTCACTAGTGTAAGAGTTCACTGGTTAATATTTCCATCCCAAGTTTTATCTATGTTTTTATCTAAAACCATGGATTTGCTTCAATCATTGAAGGAATTAGAGCTAATTGTAGAAAAAATTATGTATCCCCAGTTCCTTGATAAAAATGTCTTACTAAATGTGGTGCAAGATTATAATTTGTTTAATGGAGATGGGTACATTAGAGGTCTATTTCCTCATGAGCATGTTAAATTGTGATTAAGGCTTGAAGAAATTTTTTAAGCCATCAAATTGGCCCTCTAGTTTAGGAATGATTATTTTATTTTACATGTTTTAAAGAAACACTGCAAAAGGATACTCTAAAAAATGGGGCTAAGTTGATTAGTGAGGGCTTGTTTTCAATTTGCAATAAGGGATCTGAAGTTCTCTTTTGATATGATTCTTGGGATGGTTATACCTCTATTATTTCTATGTTTCCTTATTTGCAACCTCTCTGTGATAGCTTGACAGAAGCTAGTTGGTGCAAGGTAGAGAACTTCAAAAACTATTTAGGCCTTGGGTTAGGTGGATGTGTGAAATTGCAAGGATCCCCAAGAGTGGCCTCTAGGAGGTACTGAGGAGGAAAGGGAGGAGCTTGCTAGCATTTTGGCTTGTTGAATGTGTATTTCTCTCTGTGACAAGGATATCTTGGCTTGGGGTTCTAATCCAAAAGGTAGGTTTTCTATTACCTCTAGGTATATAGAGTTGGATAGACAAGCGTATGGGAAGGTTGGGGTCCCTTAGTGGAAGAAGGTTTGGAATAAATTTTCTTGGCCAAAGTGTAATTTCTTTTTTTGGTTAGTTGTTCAAAATAGATTTCTTACTTGGGAAATTCTATGAAAAAGAGGCTTCTTAGGTCCTTCCATCTGTGTTTTGTGCAGTAATAATGAGTTTACTTCACACCTTTTCTTTTAGTGTCCTTATGCTAGGTATATTTGGTATTTTTAGTGGGGAGTTTGGGGACATCCCTCTATTCATGCCTCTTCTTTGATAGAGTTTTGGGAAAGCTTGGGGAGACCCCCTGCTAAGATAAATTTTCTTTATATTGCTTGGATTATTGGCCCTTCCTTTATTATTTGGCACCTTTGGCTTGAGAGAAATAGGATGATTTTTCAAGAGGTGAAGCAGGATTGGGATCTTTTATGGAGGAAGATCTTCAACAAGATCCAAGAGACTATTTTAGCATGTGATATGTCGATTACTATGGATCCAATTGATCTATCCATTCTCAGGAAGCTTCATTTGGACGGTAGAGGTTCTAGTTGATCTATTGGTAATGGTCATCAGTGGGTCAAGAAGAAGGTTCATGAGGAGGGTAAGTGGTGACCTCCCCCATAAGGAGTTATGATGATAAATACTGATGGATCTTTAAGGGGGAATCTTGGGCCTACTGATATTGGTGGTATTATAGTATTGGAGGTGTGGTATTCTTCTTTTCTATATATAATGGTCACCATTCTAATAATCTCATGGAGGCTCTAGTTATTTTTCATGTTGTATAATAGAAAAAATTCAACTTGCTTGATTTGGGGAGTAATTGATGATAAAGTGTACTTAATGAGGCCTTGATTTGGTGTGGCAAGGTGTTTTTCACATCCACACTAGGTCTTGGACCATTTCGAATACATTTAACAAGGTCTTGTAAAGGTGTTGTAAAGTTTGGTAAGAGACTTTCACAATTTTCTAGATTAACCCATTTTCCCTTAATTCAACATTATAAAATATATTTAGAGACATTCTCACATCAATCTAGAAGGCTTGTGAACTAAGCTTAACTTTAATCTAGTGTTATGTGTTTTACACATTCACATTGGATGTTGTGCCTTCCTAGGCTATGTGGACCTCATTTTAGTGTTGTAAATTGTATTTAATCACACTTTCACATTGAATTTTGTGTCCTAAGATCTAATTTACCTTCACATCATCATTAATAGGTACCTATCACCCCAAATTGTGCATTTTGAGGCAATATTTGATGAAATACCTAACATAGTCACCATAAAAACCTTATTTTCTTACTTCCTAGCATCCTAGTTGTCAAATGAGCCCCACTAATACTAATTCGCCATCTATGGTGAATAAGTCCCTGCCAGGTGGGATTGATTCACCCAAGGTGGTGAATGAGACCGATTTGGGCCAATTTTGACGTTTGAGCAGGAAAATTTTAAATTTAAGTTTATTATTTATACATGTCGAAATTAGGGATTAAGTTTACTTGTGAATAAGGTGAATTTCCTATAAAATAAAGTCTCTAAACCCTAAATCATAACCATTCATCATTATTCATCCATCATTCTTCCATCCCGAGTCAAGAAAGTTAGGGTTTCATCATTCCAACTCATTAAAATTATAATTTTCAGACATTCAAGGGTAGATTCTTCATGTTTTTTTGCTTAAATTCAAGATAAAACATCATGGAAAGATATTGAATCCATTATTACATGCTTCATAACATTTTTTCTCTATTTTGGTTTAATTACCTAAAAGGGGTTAGACCAAGGCAATCCCGCATGCCCTAACATTCATCATTTCTCTCTCTTGTGTTGTGTGTTTGCATATTTAGGAATCTTAGGAGATTAGAAATAATTTAAGATTGCATTGCATAGTTTTTCAAGTCATCTCTTCACTGGATAAGTCAAAATACCCACAAAAGTCACTTTCAGGCCCGAATCCAATAGTTTTAGAACCAAACACTTGGAGAAGCAGAAAGTACAGACTAAAAGCTCTTATTCCACCTTTGAATCTTCAAAAATTAAAAATTGGACTCATTTTCCATGGGTGGCAAATGAATCCTACTTCCAAGCCTATTTCGGGTTTTCTGCATTTTTTGACACCCATTTGTCTGACATAGGTTTTAGAACAATTTCATAGAACTAGGACTAATTCACCCAAAATGGAAAATAAGTCCTAATAGGACTAAAAATTAGGATCAAGAACATTCCAAATGTCATTTTAAGTCTCTATCAAATTTACATGTGCACTTCTTCAGTTTCATTCAATTCTGTTGTAGTTTACTTTCATTTCTAGGTGCTTTTGCATTACACAATGTGTTTTCAAACAACATGTATTTCTTTGGTTTTACATGAATAATGAATAATTTTTATCAATTAGCTGCATTTAGATCATTTCATTTAGACATAATTTTATTGTAATTGTAGTAGTTTAAGTGAACCACCTAGATTTTAGGTGTGGGATCTATCTCTTTCCTTTAGGTGAAACCCTAATTGAGTAAAAGATAGTCATAGCATTCTATACACTTTAAAATCTATGGTTCATTTTGGAAAACCTACTTTTTGAATACTTTTCTAATTTGGATTTCTTCATCATAGATCTATCTTCACATTAATCTTGCATTATGGTTTGCATGGATTCATTTGCATGCTAGGTTTCAAATTTTGCATTCATGAAAAGTACATTTAGGTTGCATTGTTGACATCTTAATTCATTTAATTTTTTTGAAATTCTTCATTTTTAACTTAGCTCTACATCATAGCACTCAAAATATCAAACTCACTCAAAAATTTCTAAAAATTCTAAAAATAATCCATATTGAAACTCTTTCGCCACCTTGGGAGAATCAATCCCTTTTTACCCCTGAAACTACCTTTTACAAGGCTGAAAACCCTGTTTTACAGCTTCTATTTGGATACAAGCCTTGAGGGTCATGATTTACCATCTCCTCATTCCCCTTTGGAAGATGTTAGACAACATGAACATGACATCATAGAAGCATTCCTAACAATCAGCTTACCTAGTCTCCATAGTCATGACCATCAAACTTGTATATCTCCTAATATCGCTCCTCGATGCAAAGAGGTTAGGTTGGTGTTAGAAGATATACTTATTAAGATTCTTGAGAATTGTGACCCTCCCTTCCCTAATGCTCCTACCATTTTGGATAATCTATTTGACAACCATAGTGGTCCTTCTCTTCATGCCTCCCCCACTTGTGATGAAGCTATTTTACAAACATCACACTTGGATGAACATATTACAAGCTCTCCTAGAAGGGTAGATAATATGAAACAAGATAATTAGACCTTAGACACAATTGACAATCAAATAGAGTCTACTTCTAATATTCTCACTCTCAATAATCAAACGAATTCCACTATTCATAACTCCCTTACTCACTATGAATTCCTTTTAGAATAACCAAGCCTTAATTATCAATAACATGTGGTTTGTGGTTCTCCTAAAAACTCTCCTTCTAGGGATGATATCATTATACAAGATAAGGCTAACATTGACAATAACAATATTATTCCTAGGGATGTTATTATTATTCAACCTCAACTCATCCTTTACCCACCATCACATAAACCTTCCCCTCCACCTAAACTCGAGTTTACTCTTTACCCACCTCAAATTAATATTTTGCAACAACCGAGTCAGAATACCAATGCTCATACATATAACACTAGAAATAATCCACAACCACAACAACACACACCAATACCCTTACCTTTTCCAATTCCCATTTTTCCTAGAGATTCTCACTTAAATTCACACATTCAAGAGTACAATATTGTTGAACAACTAAAGAATACTCCTGCTAAGATATCCTTATGGGATCTTATTCAAGCATCCCCTCACTATCACAACATGATCCAAGTAGCCTTGCAACAAGTTCTTGTCCCTTCTAATACACAACCAGTTGACATAGTAGTCATGATCCAAGGAATAAATGCTGACATTTTTTTCCACCAAAGTGAACACCCCCCTTTGAAGTGCAAAAACAAAAAGAAGCTATCATGATCATTGTTCAATACAATTAGATTGGGATAAAGTGGACCCTTATTGACAATGGCTCAACCCTCAATGTGTTTAGTATAAACCTTTTGGATAGGATTTGTGTGGATACATCAAAAATTCAACTAGAATCCTTATCTATTAAGGGCTTCACCAATTTAAAAAATACACCACTTGGTGTGATCACTTTACCTATTACAATTGGACAAGTCACATTGAACACATTGATCTAGGTTATGCCCCATGATCTTTCATATAACCTTCTTCTAGTTAGGTCATGGATTAATGCAATGAATGGTTTACCTTCCACTCTTCATCAAAAAATGGAATATATCTACAAAAATAAAATTTGCACATTAGACACTGATCATGAGCCTTATATTGTCTTACAACTTGATAAAACCAAAGAGAACCACTTGAACAGATTAACACCAACAACATAAGTGGAACCTGTACAACAAATAGACAAACAAAAACATATTGAACAACTCACGATGTTATTAGAAGATTATTGGGGTTCCTTGGATTTTGAGCATGAATTCATGGGTGAATACAAAATCATCCGCAAAGATTCAAATAAGGGCAATGACAACAATAGGTTCAACACAAAATTCAGAAAACCTTTCAAAAGTATCCACTTCAACCACTTTAGACAACACAACAAACTACACAACCACCTTTAACGATGATTATCACCAACCACCACCTACTCCCAAAGAAATGAAAAAGCTTTATGCAAAAGGGTATGAGCTTATGAAAAAAATTGGCTATAGTGGAAAAGGATGTGGTTCTAATGAACAAGGTATTTGCAACCCTAAAGATCCTATCACACAACAAACCACTCATGGTCTTGGTTATTGTGCTTTGATAGAGATCACCAAGACTTCACTCAACATCAACAATCTCACACACCATACTCCTAAAACATCCTTAACAATCATCCATCCTAAACTCCTCAACACTAGTGGTCTTTTACATCATCCTTTACACAATATTACATAAACAACAAACCCTTCGCTTAATGTCAATGTCATCTCGCAAGATACTGATGATTTACATCCAATAGATTTTCCCTTCTCCTGTAAGAGTGAGAACAAAATCTCACAATCTAGAGAGAGTTGTGTAAGTATGACATCTAATAGTAAGCAAGATGTATCTTTGAAGCAAACCACAAGACCACCTTATACCATTGATCAAGAAGGTATTGTGTTGAGACTCCTCCAAGATTACTTGATCACGCTCCCTCCTAGAACTTGAAAGAAATGCTATTACAAGACTTCATTCTGCACCTATCATAGAGTTCATGATCATTCCACTAATGAATGGAAGGCTTTCAGTCATAAAATCCAATATCTTAAATCAATTTTGTATTCTTCCTTCTAAGGGAGCATCTCATTCCTATAATTGAGACTAATTTTTACTCTATCATGCATTTCATCCATCATTTTGACTCACCCTTATCCTACACTAAGTGGGGGTAAGGGGTTAGGTAGCCTTATCCTTGTATGTCACATTTTGTTACCTCCTTTGGCTAGTTGTTAACCTTTCATGAACATATAAGAGCAAGCTTGGGACATGGACGATGTGCCTTAAGTTGGCTCGCATGTGACATACTCCCCTTTTTCATGATGTAGCTTATTAGAAACATATGACTTGGAATAGGGCTTTCTGGGTAAGCTCTCATTTCTTTTTCTTGTGATTTCCTCTCTTATACACATTTGGCACAATGTTCCCCAGGATGAGACCTTGCACTTGTCCTCTCTTGGAAACAAGATGAGACCATTTGCATTTTTCCTCTCTTGGAGACATTAAGCATGATGTTCCTTAATATGGGAAACTGGACGAACTAAGAAAAATCCCTTTGAACAAACCCTACACCATCTTGCATTTACAATGTCTATGAGTGTCAAGCATACAAAGTTTTCTTACTTCATAGAGCTCAAAAGTCATTTCTCCTTGTGGCACCTTATTAAAGTTATTAGGAGGTATAACTTTTGTATGGTTAAGCAGGAAGCCCATTCCAAGGCACGACTTTCCCCATAGCCACCTATGTGTTTGTGAGTACATACCACCCAAGCATATGTTTCTCACTATTTGGGCTTTGTCACCCAGTGGACAGCCAAGAGTTTCATTACCATAGAGTGAGTATGCATTCTATTTTTGGAAAAACACCCTAGATCTGATCCACAACTAGCTGGACAAATGATCGAAAATTGATCCACCACTTTCATTTTCATCTTTCTTGTTCTTTTGATTGCATGATTATGTATCTTGATAGTTTGACTTAGGATTTTCGATCTGAGGGGCTTGATTTCCTTCTTGATCTTTTTCATTCTTTGTCATCTACATCTGTACTCTCAGATCTCTCTTGAATGTCTATTTTAATGTGAGTTTGAAGCAAGTTCATCCTCTCAAAAAATTGGGGGTTAAATGTACCATAGAAAAAAGGAAACTTGCTTGATTTTGGGATTAATTGATGATAAAGTGGACTTAATGAGGCCTTGATTTGGTGTTGTGAGGTGTTTTTCACATCCACACTAGGTTTTGGACCCTTTCGAATGTATTTAACAAGGTCTTGTAAAGGTATTGTAAAGTGTTGTAAGAAACTTTCACGCTTTTCTAGACTTAATGAACCCATTTTCCCTTAATTCAACATTGTAAAATATATTTAAATATATCCTCACATCAATCTAGAAAAAATTCAAACTGAACTTAAGTTTAATCTAGTATTGTGATGTGTTTTACACATTCACATTGGATGTTGTTCCTTCCTAGGTTGTGTGGACCTCATTTTAGTGGTGTAAAGTGTATTTAATTACACTTTCACATTGAATTTTGTGTCCCAAGCCCTAATTGACCTTCACATAATCATTAATATGCCCTTATTATCCCATATTGTACATCTGGAGGCAATATTTGATGAAATACGTCATGTAGTCACCATAAAAACCTTATTTTCTTACTTCCTAGCATCCCAACTATCAAATGGGCTCCACTAGGACTAATTCACCATTTGTGGCGAATGAGTCCCTGCCAAGTGGGACTGATTTGAGTAAGGTGGTGAATGAGTCCCATTTGGACCAATTTTGGCCTCTGGGTAGGAAAATTTGAAATTTAAGTTTATTATTTTTACATGTCCACCTTAGGGGTCCAATTTACAGGTGAATAAGGTGAATTTCCTATTAAATAAAGTCTCTAAACCCTAAATCATAACCATTCTTAATTATTCATCCATCATTCTTCCATCTCAAGTCAAGCAAGTTAGGGTTTCATCATTGCAACTCATTAAAATAGCAATTTTCAGACATTCAAGGGTAGATTCTTCATGTTTTGTTGCAAAAATTCAAGATCAAACATCACGGAAAGGTATTGAATCCATTATTGCATGTTTCCTGACATTCTTTCTCTATTTTGGTTTAATTACCTAAAAGGGGTTTGACTGAGGAAAACCCCCATGCCCTAACATTCATCATTTCTCTTTCTTTTCTTGTGTGTTTGCAGATTTAGGAATCTTAGAATCTTAGAAATCATTGAAGATTGTACTGTAAAGTTGTTCAAGTCATCTCCTAGAAATCATTGAAGATTAGATTGTGTGTTTGTATTGTATTGTATAGACTAAAAGCTCCTATTTCCACCTTTTAATCTTTAGAAATACATAAGTAGACTCATTTTCCATGGGTGGTGAATGAGTCCCACTTCCAGGCCTGTTTTGGGTTTCTACATTTTTGGACACCCATTTGTCTGAAACGAGTTTCGAAACAGTTTCACAAAACTGGGACTAATTCACCCAGAATGGGGAATGAGTCCCAATAGGCCTAAAACTTAGGATCAGAAATATTCTAGATGTCATTTCAAGTCTCTAGCAAGTTTATAGGTATAGTTCTTCACTTTCATTCACTTATGTTGTAGTTTACTTTCATTTCTAGGTTTTTTTGCATTACATAATGTTTTTTCATACAAAATGTATTTCTTAGGTTTTGCATTAATAATCAATCAGTTTGATCAATTAGCTACATTTAGATAATTGCATTTAGGAATAATTTCATTGTACTTTCATTAGTTTGAGTGAACCACCTAGATTTTGGGTGTGAGATCTATCTCTTTCCTTTAGGTGAAAGACCCTAATTCAACAAAAGAGAGTCATAGCATTTCATACCTCCTAAAATCTATGGTTCACATGTTATTAGAAGAGGTTGTTGTCTAGGATGGAAGAGTATCATTTGTGAATCAAATTCATAGAATGTAGTTGATATGCTAAATGAGCAGAGACTTGATGGTGTTTACTGGAAACTAGTTGTGGTGATCAAACAAATTATGAATCTATGTAATTCTTTGGAATTTTTTTCCTTCTATCATATTCCTAGGGAACGAAACATAGTGGATGATCTTCTAGATAAGTGGGCTTCTAAGCACGTGGAGAGGTAGATTATTGATGATTGGGGACTTTTATCCTTAGAACTCTCTATATTCCTCAAAAAGATAATCATGGAAGACTTTCATATGTAATTGGTTCTTTGGTTGGGTTCCTTTGGGCACTTTTTTGGTGGGATTGGTTGGTTGCTTTTGTAGGATTTTGTCAGTTTCATCATAATTCTTCTTTAATTCAATAAATTTTTACCCCTTTTCTTTTAATTTTTTTTTTAAAAATATGATCTCAAAGAAAATTGGATCAAGTAAAGCATGCAATCCAAATAGAAAGCCAATAGTCAATGAAACTATGGATCTAAATCTCATATCCATACTCCACCATTGACCACCCAAAGTTTGGAAAGTAAAATATCCTACATCCAAACTACCAAATAATTTATCCACATCTCATATACCCCACTAAAATCCAACATCCCACCTAAAATCCAAAAATCCAAAATCTCGCATTCACCATGTCCTGGTAGCAATACTTTATCATATGGAATCTAATGACACTCTACTAGGATGTTTGTATTTACATAAGGGAAACTTTGGTATCAACAAAGATCACAAGAATATCCATGGGTTATATGCAAGTTCCCTTATCTTGGGAAAGAAACTCCTAATGGAAGAAAATTATTGGAAAATTATGACAATAACCTCTACATTGACACCACTAGGTGGTTCCACATATATTCATTTCAAAAATCCAAAATATCCAAAACCAAAAATAAATGAAAAAATAGTAAAGATAAAAATCATCCAATAGTGAAAACTATTACTATGGAACTTTGGGAAAGAACTATGATGAAAACCTAGAAAACAAGTGTCATGTGTAAAATCAACTATCTATCCACACCATCCCAGTTGGGCGCATATTATCTCATCCATTATGATAATTTATCTGCGTACTACTATTCATCCAATCTATTTTCATCCATCCTCCATATCTAGCTTGATCTTGACAAATTCAAAGAGCATGTACTTCATAAAATGCTTTTGGCACAATCCTGGTATAGTCATTCATTGACAATATATTATCCCTTCCCATAAAATCACATAATAACTATGCCCATCCACACATTTATATTAAGTATAACATATTATCCTATTGTGAGATATTCCTTGGAAGTAAAATATCTTATCCTAGATATATTAGGGTAACACCTATCCTCCAAATTCTTCACATCACAATTGATTAGAATAATCCATTCATCCATTCATAGTGTTCCATACATTGCTAGAAACTATGGGAAGGTACCTATATCCTTATTCGGAATAAATTGTGATATATATCTTTTGCCTCACTTAGTGATCTCAAAACCTTTCAAAAATCCAAAAATATCAAAATAATCCTAAAATAAAAAAAACATCCAAATAACTTAAAACAATGAAAAAGAAATTAGTCAAAAAATTAAAAAAAAATCAAATTATTTCAAAATCCAAAAATAACCTCAAATATTCAAAAATCTAAAAAAATAGATATTCAAAAAATTCAAAAAACATTCAAATATTTCAAATATTTTAGAAAGAGGCTCAAATACATCCAACAAAAGTTCAAAAACATTTAAAAAATATAATTTTAAAAAAAAAAAATCAATGCAACTCACCCATCCGCAATAAAATCATTGTCCATAATAAACATGGCATCATACTCATCCTTGGCAAAGTAAGCAAAAGCAAATGTGTAAATTGTGAAAACCTAAGAAATTCATGGGGAATTTCTACCAATGATGATTTCCCAATCAAACCCATCACCTACATACAAATTAATTAAAGTATCTAATTCAACATACAACATCATTTCATTAATGGATAAATCATTTCTACAATAGGTACAATCATAGATTAACAATTACAATCTCTCCGAAAAGAGATAAGATGGCTTCAATATGTTTTTCAATCAGTTTTTTATTTATTTATCTTTTGTCTCATTCAGTTTCTTGCTCAGAACCACCTCAGAATTCAATATCTTAGTGTGCCTATAGGAGTACATAAAGGGGAATAATCATTTCTTTCATATGTTATTTTCGTGGGACATTCCTATAATACTACCATTGTGAATACTTGCCTTCTATGTGTAGGGATAGTTTCCAACAATACAATGTCCTTTAAATATAATATTCTTTATACCCTTTGTGCATAGGCTTAACCTTCTTTGAGCTTCATTCTCTCACATGATCAAAGAAGGTATTCATATGTTAGTTATGATCAAGGATACTCTTATTCTTTTTCAAAGTCAAATCCCATGTAATAGATATGACACCATCCTATTTCTTCATACATTTGTGCATATTGTCTACTTGCTATATGAAAATAAGCATTTCTCTACATTCTTTATCATAACCTAAAATAAAAAGAAAATTCCTCTGTCCCATCCCATTTTCCAATCATAAAATCTCAATCCATACCAATAATTGTACCTTTCTTAATATTTGATCAAAATCATCCATTATTCTATCTATCTATCTAATCATCTATCCATATATCCACCCTTATCCAAAATCATCTTTTCTATACTATCATCATACTAACTATTCTATTCAAGTATCATGACATAAACAAAAATATACATCTCATCCTACATCCATAAAGCATTAGTACTATCATAATATCATACATCTTGCATTATCTTTGAGTTATTATATACATCATCAAAATTAAAAAAAATATATCATCATATCCTACATCACCATAGCAACATCATAAATTCATCCATCATACATCACATAATTTCACACATAAATCATTCGATGCATACTTAAAATCATATAGACATCTATCACATAGAATAACAACATCAATAATTTCATCAAAATATAGTATCATCTCATATATACATCATTACAAATATGTCATGATCAAAGTACATTTAAATCAATGTATGTATAAATGAGCTATCAAAAAGCTATGAATATATATACATCTACTTGTAGGCATATAAAAAAAAGTGTCTACATCAAAAATAATAGTACATCATATAATATACATTAGAATCTCTCTCTTCTCCTCCCAACAAGGAGAAGGTGTATGGGGATGAGAAACCTATTGGCATGTAAATTTCTATGCCCTAGGTCCTTGCCCCTTAAATCACTTGGCTATTGTGGCTAAGGAGGTACTACTGGCCAATGCCCCATCAATCCTCTATCTAACCACCCTAACTACCTGAATACTACACTCCTCATAGAGAAATTGGGAACTCTCCTCCCAGCTAGCACTATGATATCATATAATATATAGTATTACATGTGGTCTCTTGAGTGAGTGTCATCATCTCACTCACATAACTATCCACGGGTACCATAACACCCTGATTTTTCACCTCTAGCTATTGCCAATGTGCTCTCTATGTCCCTCCCAACAATCAAATGCACTATTTTTACCTCTACCTATTTGTGTTAGGTTGTATTTTCATTTCTCTTGGCCATCCTCTAAGAAATTTGTATAGTGAGGTCATCCCTCTTTGTGTGGTATCTATCCATTTCCCTCTAACCCCGATCTCACTCTAAGAGGGAAACTTTGATCCATATACCATATGTATCTCCCCCTCTCTACACATCATCACCCCTCTACTCACCTCCTCTCATAGGTTCACTATTTTTTGCACTTGTAGTTCCTATTGTCCCTTATCAAGACCTCCATCATCACCCCCTACAACAGCTACCTCCACTCACTACATCACTCAATGTTCCCTAGATGATTTCACCTCTCATCTTTGTTTCTGTAGACACTAAAATTTTCCGTGAATGATATCATACACTCAAAACAAGTTTATTAACATTATTTCCTCTTTAAACCCATCCTCTTTTCACTTAATTAATTAAATTAGCCTAGCTATTTAATTAATTGCATCATTTTCATTTATTAACCTACTTAATCAAGTTAGGTTAATTCACTCCCCCTTCATGCTAACATTTAATCTCATTAAATTAAATAAATCAAACCATTTAATTTAATTCCCTAAGTCATCTTATTTAATTAAATATCCCTAAGTTATTTAATTAAATATCCTTTCATCCCTCTCCCCTTCATTAAATAATTTAATTTAGTGAATACCACCTTTAATTCATCCAAATCCCCTAATTGCATAAATAAACCTTGTTTAACTAGCAATTAAACTAATTTTCCTCTAAAAGGGGAATATTTCCATGGAATATTCCTTATCCCCTTTTGCACAATCAAGAATTCCTTTTATACTCACCCAAATGAATATTCCAAGGAATATTATTATTCCTCCATCATTTCAAAAATGGATATTTTCACATAGCTTCTAATGCAATTTTTAGCCTTTAACCTTTTAAATAAGTCACCTTTGACCTATATGAGTAGGTCAAAAGTGTGTTTGTTGAAGAAAATGTGTGCCATTTATTAAATCCCATCATGCATTCTCATTTGTTGATGAGAATCCAAGATCCATGCCTATGCTTAGTTTAATCTTTCACTGTTGATTGATCTTTTCGATTGCAAACCTCCATTTCTCATTTTTTCTCCTATAAATAAAGCACTATTTGGAGAAAAATGGATCCATCTTTTAATTGCAAAGTCATGTTGTTGAATTCACTTGCATCCACCCTCTCAATTTACTCACTTTTATCTTTTTTTAGTTTATTTTAGTTGCATAATAGCTTAAAGAATCCATTAATGGATTCCATGCATCCATCTTAGTTTGTATATGAATTAGGGTTTCCATCATTTAGCTTATAATTAGCTTAGATTAGCTTAGCAATTGCATAATTAGTTCATTTTTAGCATAAAATCATGTTAACTTAGCTTGCATAATGTTTAATTTAGCATAAACTAGGTTTTCATCCATTTATCACAATGGTTTCATTGATTCTATTCCATAGAATCAATTGAAATAGCCTCACTAATCATAAGATTGGGAAATGATCATTGTTCTACATCAAAATGACACAAATTCTAAGACATGATAAGTTTCAAGTGGGTTAGAGTAGGAATTTAACTATTTTTATAGTTGGTAACTTTCAATTTGTATAAATGATTAGTTTAACTTTTGAATTTGAATGATCTTATTTGGTAGATTGAGGTTTAGTGGATAAATTGAGCTTTGATTCATCATGGATCAAGCATAATCGACCCACCCTGATGATCTGGACATCTCACAGCTTCATCACCAATCAACCATCTAGAGGGGTGAATCTCAAAGGTCTTCAAACCACCCACCATGTGTCATAATTAGGGGTAGTCCCCACATCCTTCTCTCTTGAAGCCTATGTCTACTAAATCATTTTATGACCACCAAAATTGTATTCCCTTCTTGAAGATAGTAGAATTTCTTGTCTACTTTGGACCTATCTTGGGTACCCTTGCATTAATTACCCTTTAAATCATCATTTATAGGTTGCTAAGACCAATTATTTTGGATCTTGAGGCTCATTTGACTTAAAAATCCCATAAAATCACTCAAATCACCAAAAATCCTAAAAAACACACCTCAAAAAGCTAAGGTGGGACTCATTCGTGACCTTGGGTGAATGATTCCCCTTAGGTGGCACCCATTCGCCAAGGGTGGCAAATAAGTCCCAATTGGGGTCTTTTTCAATTTTGAGTGGGAAATTCACCATTTTAATTCAAAATTTTGGTGGATTTTGGCCTTTGAGATCTAAATAATGGTCAATCAGGTGTTAATTCCTATAAAAGAATGTTTCTATGTCATTTTTATCATATCATAAGAACTTTGAGCTTTCATTTTTGAAGAGTCAATCATTAAGATTTTTCAAGCAAGTTTTCACAAGAGTACTCAAGTTTCAAAAGCCAGTAAAGTTGAAACTTTTGAGTAGCATTAAAGCATTTTTGTAGGTCTTCAATGTCACTTTAAGTCAAGATCTAGCATTTTCAAGGGTTGATCATGGTTGTCAATGGTGAATCATGAATAATTCTAGGTTGGAGAGATGCAACTAGCCATCAAGCTAAGCCTAAGGACTTGTTTTCTAAGTGATTCCATCCTCCATTATCACTCTACTTCCAGCCTATGGAAGGTTTATGCATCTTTGGTATTCATTTGAGGTGATTAGAGATCTCCTAGAGTGAGTCTTGCATTATTCAATGCATCTTGTTCTTGCTCATTAGGATTTTAACTCTTTTCATAGTTGGTAACTTACAATTTGTATAAATGCTTAGTTTAAATTTTCAATTTGAATTATCTTCTTTGGTAGATTGAGGTTTACTGGATAAATTTTGCTTTCTTTAATCATGGATCAAGCATTATCGACCCACCCTAATGATCCTCATCTTGCATTCTAGTGCTAGAAGGAGCAAAAACAATTAATTTAACCATTTTTTAGCTTGAATTCCATTTAGTGCTTGTTTTTCAGGATACAATGACACTCAAATCACAAACAATGATGCACTTCGAAGAGTGTCACCATATAGTGATGCCATTGCAATTTGAAATATTGGCATCGATTATTTGTACTAATGTCTATTTAAATCTGGCGATGCTAATTTAATATATAGAGGTATCAAAAACATCAAATGGCGATGCCCCAAGTTCACAAGGTGATGCCCCCAAATTTTAAATCACAATGCTTTTGTGTGCAACAACGTCAGACAAGATCCTAACGCTATCATGCTCTATATTTTTGCTATAGAGCGACACCCATTTTCACTAGAGTGACACCCATAGTTCAAATTTATGACACTATCATGTTTAGCGATGCCCAACTAGCATAAGAAACTTCATGATTTTTTTTTGACATGTGCTTTAATTTCACTGATTTATCTAATCACTAATGGACTTATAATTGTGTTCTAGTTGTTAGACTAATAGGGTTTTTTAGGTTGAAATACATGGAGACAAAGTGAAGAGAGCCTTTTCTTATCTTAAAATTATGTGATTGTAACAAGCGTTTGATGCTTTGGGAAAATTATAACCCAACTTTTATGCTTTCTAAATTCTACTTTGGGGAACATACAAAATTTCCATTGGGTTTAGAAAGAATGCTCAAATAGGATTAAAATTGAACCCTCATGTCTTATCATTGTTTTTTGGGTTTAAAATTGAAGAAGACAACTTCATATTTCATTTGGTGCTGAAAAAAAATTCATCATTGCTTTGAGGGGTTAAAATTTACAACTGTTTGTTATGTTTTTTGATTTACAATGTTGCTAGTGGATTTGTATGAAATTCTCTCATGTCGTTTGGTGATCTTGAGAAAAAAAAGCATTATGTAACACTTTGAAAAATAACCTACATCTTTCAATTTGGATTAAAAATAAACCCCCTTGCGAGTGTGAGAAAAAGGCATAGCATGTGTTGTCTCTTTGTTTATATGAATAAAGATGATCGAACTATGGATGAAATTCCTCGTTATTTTTAACCTTTAGAGAGCCTACCTCCCCTGCTTTGAAAGGAGGGAACAACCCAAGTGGTAATGAGCTAAATCCAAGCTCTTCCAAACAGTGATATAAATGTGTGGTTACAATGAAAATTGTGATCATTGGGAAGTGGTACAAGATAGCTCTCCCCTAGTATCTTTATTATATGTAAAGCCCTTTTGGAAGGGCTGGGAGAGCTCTTGATAGAGTTTATCATTGTACCCCCTAAACTAGAAGCCCTTATTACAAACCCTTGTTTAGAAGCAAAAATCCTTAATATTTGTTGGTGCAAGAACAATTGTTCTGAAGCCACCCACATTTATACTATTCAATTTTAGAAACAAAAAAAATCCTTTTGATCTCTAGATTTTAAGGATTTTGAGATTTCATGGTCCTAAGACATGTGTGTCATGGAGGGGATCCTATGTCACCAAATCTCTAATTGTTTGCATTGTTTAGTGTTTGGAGAAATCCAAGTGGGGAACAAACAAATATAGCCATTTCAAACTTAGGGTTGTAATGATTGTGATTTAGTTTAACACTTCACTTGGTTCTAAAATAATGCAATAACATTCACTATCTTCCTCAAAATTTCAAACACTTTGGCCTAAATATGGATACCTCCTGATAAAATCCTTGATATTGTTGCTTGTCCTAAAGATTCTATCCTTAGATATTTATAAATATCTTGACTTGTATCAAAATCCATATTTTCCAAAGACAACATAGGAAATTATGGCTTCAACCTCATGATTCTCACAAAATGGACATTGTGAAAGTTATGGTGTTTTTGACATAAAAATCTAGTTTGAAAACTTAATCTAGACAAGTGATTTTGGTAAAATAAACTCATTAAGCAAGATAAATTGAAAAATAAACCCCACATGACTATTTGGAGACTGATTTCTCCCATTGAACAACCTAATCTTCCAAGTGTTATAATTCAACCAAAAATTGAACTCAGTAGTGGAGAAAAAATTGATCTCATTAGCAGTTTGGGAAGCTTCACTTTTGAAACAAAGGAAACAAATAGCCAATGGAGAAACAAAACAACTAGTTTAGATGAAGAAGAGGAACAAGCTGATATTGAGGTTGGAAGGCCCACATTATCACCACCCACGTGGAAATAAATATCTTCCTTTCTACCGTAAACTTGAATTGTTTCTACATGATCTCGCGAAAAAGTTAGGATCCTTCAAGTAAGGTCTGTAGGTCCTCATTTTAAACTTAGGCATCTCAGTCCAAAAGCTATCAAGAAAAATCATTTAAAACTTCACAAGAATAGAGACAAGTTGGTAGCAAACTTCTACAGAAACGTTTCAATAAACATTCTAGAACTATATGCATTCTTTTGGAGACAAAATCCTGGTATTTTTCATGATACTGAACTCCTCAAAATGATCCATCCACAATCAAAATCTATAGGGGAAGATCTCCATCCCGTCATTCCAAACCTAGGTATCGTAGTTCATAATTTAGTAGGAAGTGGCCCTCAATACTTTATCACAATCACTACTATCCGAATAGGTCTAAACATCCCCATTCATCCTCTCATCTAAATCAACGTTGGTTCTTTAGGATTTGAAAATTTTAGAGGTCTAGCATCATTCTCACTACCTTGGTATTCTCAAAACAAAGGTGCACATTTAATTCAACATTGTGTCGAACATCTCACTCACCCCTTCATTAAATTTAATCCTTCACTTCATCTAACTTTGCAAAATTTTGAGTACAACAACACTTTGTGACTTAAGCATCAAATCAAATCAACCCCCTAACTTAGGTACTTTGTACATGTGAAATGTATCCTTTTCCATGCACTTAGTTAAGTTAGTTATCATCTTTAAACAAGTTCATATTGAAGTTCATGAGTATACCCTAAAGATTTATAGGTTCATAAACATCCTTTATCCTAACATCAAAACCTTAAGAGTAAGCCAAAAGTGTTGTCCCAAAATGGTTTCAAAGATCACACTCCATAACACTCATCTTTTAATCCCCCACTATCATCATTGCTCCAAAAAGACTTAGATCATCTCTTTTACCTAGATTTGAGTCAACTAGAGAGTTCAAACATCACAAATCTCAACAAAACTCTACTATAGGTGACACAACATTTATGGTAAAGACTAGATCACAACACAAGAGAATCATGGAAAAATCCAAAGTTGCATTCACCTCAAGTGATCCAAATAATTTATAATTCAATCCAAGAAGTCAAGTTACACCATCATAATAGCCTTCATCACCATCAAGACCATATGAGATAGAAGATATCACAAACAAGCCATTTGAACTCACTAGGGAGGAAATTATGGAGCATCAAGCCTTTGAAAATGTAGCTCCTATCTTAGTGATGTTTGTGGCATAGAATTTAACACAAGGTTTCACAACCCCATTGCTAGGGATAAATAAAACCTACATTCCTAGTATTACAACAAGCCTTGCTAAAGACTTTGGTCATGCTCCTTCATTTAAAAATAGTACACTTGTGGGAACACTTGAAACCAATCCTCCATCTAACACAACCACTTGGACACCTAGCTTTGGTGCCCCTTTCATTCTGGAGGATTCTAAGTATCATATACACACCTCTTGATCTTCATTACTCAACCATGACTTTGACATATCGAGGGAAACCCTCTTCATCCAAATCCATGAGTACCACAAGTGTTCCTACCATCACACAAAGGAGTGTGCATCTGGTATCTCAAAACAATATGCAAGGGCATACCAATACCATACTATAGAATAAACCCTTGAAGCAAATAGGGATATCCTTACCTAATCCTCCAATGGGTTCACCCATACCATTGGTTTCCAAAAACAAATCCACGCCATCCATAATCAGCCCATCTCAAAGCAATCCCTTGGTAACAAATCCTGTCAACATAGGTAATACACCCTAACACTAGGAAATCCTCAAACCATGGTACAAGGAAATCTTTGGGTATGTGAACGATCATCATGGAAAAAACAAGCCCTTAAGTGGCAAAAAAATTAGAAAAATTAGAGTTAGGCAACTTGACTTAAAAATTTGAATAAGTTATCTATATTATTTCAAAAATATGCAAGAATAGAATTTGTAGCAAATTGAATGTAGTTTCTAAAATACTAGGTTTGCTATTTGTGAAAATTCTATTTCAATTAGAAATCTCAATGCAGAGTACTTAAATTTTAGGAAAAATAAGTAGGTGTTTGTCTGACCAGCCTAACCACAATAAAATGATAATATATTTTTATAAGATTTTAGATATAAGTAGAGGACTCATGCCCCGATGTGATGCATATTTGTTTGTATATTTTTTCCAAGTAAATAATTCATTATGAATTTTTTATTACAACTTTTAAAAAATTAAATAACTCATATGTCCGACCACCTTAACGTGGTCAAAACTTCATGAAATTCAATTTTTCTTTTTTTAATCCTATTGTTTGCGAAGCATAGAATGTGATGCATGTTTTGGATTCAAAAAATGTGATACCGTTTGAAAGCTACAGATGTTTTTCAGTCAACCTATCAATTAGGACTTTAGTCATAATTTGAATATAAAATGAATAATAATTACTAATTAAATTCAAAGTAAAGAATAATTTATATTGGTGGAAAGCTGAGAATTTTCTTTAAAAACCCTTTTCATTTCATCAATTTTGGGTAAAAAAATTTTGTCAGCCACATACCCATCATATTGCCACTTTTTGGCCCATCATAATCCTACACATACCCATTTTTAACTAGTGGACTCAAGGTCCTAGTGTCTCATTTCCATCATATAATATAATGGCAGCAACCTCATCATTCCCCACAATCCCCTTTTCTATGCCAAATCAAACAGGATCTCAAGATGCATTCCTCTACCTCATTCTACCATCTTACAAGGAATGTTCAACCAAGGAAATCTCCAACATTTCATCACCAATCCATTACCCACTCAAAACATCAATATCCATAATCCTCCAGAGAGGTACAACAAGTAGCACAATAGCAATATCAAGCCTATCAGGCAACCTTAGTATCACAACAACAACAATAGGCCCAACTGCAAGCCCTAGTGGCACAACAACAACAAGCTCAACAAAAATCCTTACTATCCCAATAGTATGCTCAATAACAAAAAAAAGGTTCCTATTATAATCTTGAATCACACATTGTCAATCCGAACATATTAGGAAAATATACATCAATACCCCAATCACCATCACCAAATATTACACCACCATACACCCCATACAACTCATCTATCATCCCACCATATGTTCCTTCACCCAACCTGCAAGAAGATCTAGCATCACAATTCAAGGTGCTATCACAAGAAATATAGGACCTTTGATTGGATAAGGCAAAGAAGCCCCATACATAGAACTTGTGTGCATATACATTTGATCAAAACATTGCAATGGTACCATTCCCTCCTAGTTTGAAATCCCCAAATTTGATAAATATAAAGGGTTAGGAAGTCTTGTGGACCATATCAAATAATTTAATGTCATGTACATGGAGGTGGATTATAATTATTCATCGCTAATTTTCCTCTTCACTTGAAGTTTAATAGGACCTATGATGGATTGGTTTTCTCATTTACCCCCTGGAATCAAAACTTTCAAAAAAATTATTGACAAATTCATTGATCACTTCTCCTTCAATCTTGACATGGATGTTAGTCTAGAGGAAATATACACTCTTAGATAAAATGAAGGGGAAAATTTTGCTAATTTCTTGAAATGATGGATAAAAAGAGCTAGTAAAAGCAAGTGGCCTCTTTCTGAGAAACAACAAGTGGGAATCATCATAGCCAATCTAGATCTAAATCTATCTTTCCATTTGAAAATGTAGTGCCTCACATCATATGATGAGCTTTTCCCTAGAGCCCTTAACATTGAAAGAGCTCTAATCTCACAAGGAAATACTCAAGCTTACAAAGACAACCATCCCACAACTAGTTCAAATGACAAGCCTTGTGTTTGGGTAAAGAGAAAAAATGAAAATAATTATGGTGTGGTAGATGCTAAGGTCAAACTAAGTGCTTCTAGGCCAAATAACAATCAAATTGCTAACATCCAACCAACTCTGCAAAAAACAACACCTCCTTAGAACAATCACATCAATAACACTAATATGCAACAAAGGTGAATCACTAATAGGAACAACTATCCCAAATACAAGTACACATAGCTATCAAAACCTATCAAAACAATCATGAAGAAGTTGGTAGAGTCAAATCTGATAACACTTCCCAAATTTGAAAAAACCAAAAAACACAAGAGAAACCATCTTGGTACAACGAGCACAATCTTTCTGACTTCCAAAAAATCAAAGGACATGGAACAAAAAACTACATGAAACTTAAGAGTATCATTCAATATATCATAGAGAACAACACCATATTTGTTGGGTACTAGCTAGGAAACAAGATCTTAAGATATGCAAGAACCCTATGCTAGATCATAACAAAGTGAATAACAACAGCAAAGCCAAGGATTACACAAATGTGCATCATACCTATTCCATTGTAGTTTCCTCCTACGATAGCGTCATTACCATTGTCACCATCAAAGGAGCTAGTATAAAATGTGGAGTCACCACATGATGTGCAAAAGTTACCGTTCAAGGAGTCCCATCTCAATCTAAGACACAACCTACTTTTCCCACATTTAATCCTAACAAGTATAATCTTCTAGATGAACATAAGCAGACCCCTGCAAAGATATCAATCTTAGAACTCTTAAGGTTATCCCCTGTACCTAGGGAAATATTGGAGAAAGCTTTGTCTAAGTCATCCATCCCTGAGAATATTGATACCAATCAATTTCAAGCTATGGTAGGGAATATCACTAGTCATATTCTTACCTTCTTCACGCAAGACCTACTGTCACAACCATCTCATAAATGTGCTTTACACCTTGATGTTTTCATTCATTAAAACAAGGTTAAAAGAGTCTTGGTAGATAGAGGTGTTGCTCTAAAAATTTGTATCCTGCAGTTGATCAAACATCTAGGCTATTCAAAAGATATTATTGAGAAGAAAAATAGTACCACCATCATGGCATATGATGAATAAGAATGGGTATCAAAAGAAATCATTGCACTTCCCATCCAAGTGGGACCTCTTATTGCAAAAACTACAGCCAAGTGCTTGATCTTGATCTTCCCTATAACATCTTGCTTGGTCAACCATGGATCCATGATCTAAAATTTGTAGCCTCAACCTATCATCAGTGTGTGAAGTTTTCTTCTAAAGGTAGAGAAATCACTATCCATGGAGACCCTGAACCTTTTTAGTACTAAAAAATTCTTGAAGCTAAATTTTATAAAATCCCGCAAATACCCAAGAATGATGAAGGGCCTACACCATCAAGCTCATTTGTTGACCCATCATCCTTCGCGTCTACATCAATAGCAAAAACATCCATTGTATAGAGCATACTTGAAATCAACGTAGTGATCCAAGATGATGGTTGTGGGAACTACAAGCTACTAAAAGATACCTTTTTCTTAGGAGAGTTACCTATTTCTCCTTAGTCTAATGGGAAACCCACATCTAGCACTAAAGAACTTGAAACCATCAAAATGGCAGCTACTACCTTCACCAAGTGGGGTGATTTGAACTAAGAAGATGTCAATGAGGAAGATATCTCTAAACTCCTCTATCAAGATGAATGACCTGTCCTTGTTCTTCCCATGGAAGATGAAAATAAAGGATTATAGCTCATGCAGAATTGGGGATATAACAAGAATGAAAAATAGGATAGAATGATAATGGTTTACTAGAACCCATTGTACTTGAGAAACAAATAAAGAATCTTGGTCTAGGTTGTACTACTAGCAAGGTCACACTTATTGGAAAATGTATTTATGCTAAATGAGTTGAGGCTTCCTCTTGGTCACCTACAATGCATGATACAATTTTAGATGACTTTCACCTTGATGTTGCAGACCTATTTGAAAACAATACCCTCTTTATGATATCCATAACATCCTTTGTCCCAAGCATCCAACCAACTGAAATACACCTAGTATGCCCAAAACTTATTGACATGGACCAAGAAGGACCATAGATTCTATATTTACTTGAAAAATGATGAAGCAATCTTAGAATTCATGGGACTCCATGACAACTTATCATGGGTAGATCACAAAGTAGGCTTCAACATAGAGCTTGATAAAGGGGAATACTATGGGGAGACAAATGAATCCTTCAGTCACAAAACTAATGAAATGCAACTAACATGCAAATCCTTGAGTGAAAACCACCTAGTTACACTCTTTGATCCTAAAATAGTAAAAACAAAGGATGCATCCAATGGTGAAAACCTCTTTGAGGTGCCAAAGGATGAGTGATTTAATCCTCCCCTTAGTGCAATGCATCATGAAATGTCAATAGTACTAGTAGAAAAGGCCACTCCACTCAATGTGGGAATAGAAGAAGCACCTAAGATCACTTTCTATGTTGAATCATTGTTCGATGAACAATAGAAGAATCTTGTAGCATACCTCAAAGAGTGAAGATATAACTTTGCATGGTCATACATAGATATGCCAAGCCTTGATCCTAAAGTGGTTGTGCAACACTTAGAAGTTTATCCTGAAGCCAAGCCAGTTAAGCAAAAATTAAGGAATATGCACCCTCATATAGCACTCTTGGTGAAACTAGAGTTACAAAATCCTTTTCACGTTGGATTCATCTAATTGATAGATTATCCTTGTGAACCCCAATCTATTGTACCTGGAAAACAAAGAGAACAAACACCCTAGGTTAGATATTGCAAGCATAAACAAGGATTCCCCATGGAATCCATTTACAATTCAAACTAGGAATGAAAATATGCAAAAACACAATAAAATGATAAGCAAAAGATGAAATCCTAATTTAAATAGAAAACTCTTAATCCCATGGGGGAATTGGTGCTAATTTGATGTGAAAATTTGGCCCTTTCCCAATTCCTATGATGCAAGTTGATGATTGTTGAGGAATGTTGATCCACTTTGATGATGAATGTGAGAGCTCCAAGCCAAAATCTTCAAGAAAGCCTAACTAAGAACTCAAATGATGGATGAGAATTGCTAAGTATTTTAGCATGGTAACTTTTCTTGGAATGTGGATGATAAAATGAGGAGAGGAGCTCTTCATTTATAGGATTTCAAGATGGATGAAAGTCCAAATTTGAGCAATGTGGGACTAACTTTCATCCAATGATATGGTGCCACTTGTCAAGCTGTGAATGGATGATGGTTGTGCAAGATTTGGGGTTTGTGCCAATAAATGCCAATATTTGAAATTCAAATTTGATGAAATGACATGCAAGAGGGAAGGGGAAAATGCAATAAATGCCACTTGGCTCAAGGCAAAGGACATGTAAGAGGTCTTAAATGCCTTGTTGGAAGGACTTATTCCCATTTGGATTTTGAATTCAAATTAGGGGAATATTCCAAAATATGCCATGTGAGGGAAAGTAGGGATTTAATAAATGAATTAAATCTATTTTCATGTGCAACTTGCATTATTTAGAGGATGTGACATAAGATTAGATCAAAGTAATCAAGGATTGATTAATTTAACAAGGGATTAGATGATGTGACTTATTTGACTTAGATTTATGGATTTATTTAAATTAGATAAGAGAGGAATATGATAAGAGGCTAATTAAATAAATATTTTGATTTATTTAATCAAAGGGGAAGGTATTAGATTAAACTAAATAAGGTTTTAATTTATTTACTTTAATAGATAGACTTTAGAGATTTAATCAAATAAATTGATTATTTAATTAAATAGGGATAATTAGATCAGATGAATTGATTTAATTAACAAGAGAAAATGACTTAATTAGACAAAATGATTTATTTAATTAAGAGACGAATATTGATGATTTTAATCAGATAGGGGAATTTGATTAAACGGTTAGACTGAGGGATGATTTAGGAAGAAATGATGTTAGTAAGTCAGGATCAAATGCATGATGCCAATCAGTATATTTTTTATGTCTACATTTTTCCCCTCTTTGAAGCAATGCACTCGTTGGGTTGGTTCAAAGAATAATCGATCTTGATCAAAGCCAAAAAAAAATTGATATTTAAAAACTTGCCCCACTACTGCATGGCGAGAGAAAACATGCCATTATAATGCCCCCTTGAGAGATTGAATGAAAAATTTTAATTTTTTGGGTGATCTCGTGAAAAAAGGTGACAAGGTGCCCGACAGGTCTGAAAGGGGTCTGGGAGGCTAAAACATGTCTAAACAAAATAAAATAATGGAAAACAAGCCTCAAACAGACAAAAACAAGTTTGGGGGTCTGAAACCCTAGCAGGACAGCTAATTAGGGCCAAAAAACCCTAATTTTTAGGCTAAAAAGGGGCCAGAGGTGTCACTTTCAATTCATTTTCACACACCTCCATTAGCGAACATCGAGATTTGAGCTCTAACCTCCTGATGATATGGTGCAGCAACAACTTCCCCTACACATTTCTGACCGAGTTCAAACCCACCAGCAACTACCAGGCATTGGTGCCCCGGTATGTGACCCTTAACTTAGCTTCATTTTTTCATTTCAGTGCATTTATGACATGTTTTAGGGAGAGCTCACCTCAAGTGGTGCTATTTTTGTGCCACTCATTGTTTAAGTGGGCCGCTTTTGGGAATTTTTCTCCATAGTAGTGCAATTTGGAATTTAAAAATTCCACTGCTGGGCTCGGGCTTAGCTCGGACTCGCAGGCTAGTTTTGGAAAAGTGCACCGCGGTGGCACTCTTTTCATGAAAACTGCAACGCTGAAGATTAAATTACGTAGCGGCGGCTTAGTCCAACAAAATTTTGAGTCCAGCGTCAGAGTTTGAGAAAATTCAAACTGCAACACCTTCACAAACTGTGCTACTGGATGCAAGTTCAGAGCGCTAGGTCAAGAATTTTTTCAAAATTTTTAACATGCTAACTTTGCATGATGCAGGACGGACCTAGGGAGCTTTATTCATGGGAGCACCGGTCACGGGATTTGGCAAGTGTTTTATGAGACTTGAACAATAGGGATCAGGACCGACTTGGAGTCGCAGGACTATGGCACATTGCGTACGCATCGCTCATGCGCACACACCTTGGGATGCTATCAGCGCTCACCGAGAGGTGGCA
Organism: Sequoia sempervirens; assembly: GCA_007258455.2. Taxonomy (NCBI): domain Eukaryota; kingdom Viridiplantae; phylum Streptophyta; class Pinopsida; order Cupressales; family Cupressaceae; genus Sequoia; species Sequoia sempervirens. The sequence goes on from VDFB02271358.1 coordinate 942,004,255, forward strand.
CAGCGAGACCTCATCATTCCATCTTCCCACTAGTGAGGTGACCATCACACTAGAGGACGTTTGGTGCATGCTACAGTTGCCCATTCATGGTTGTTGGGTGATTCATGATATGGAGGAGGGACGTGATTACTGCACCTGAGTCCTCGCCATACAGGACATCATTTACTGCGAGGGGTAGATTGAGCTGGAGAGGTACAGAGTCGTAGCACCTCCCTTCCGCTAGGAAATTGCGGTGATTATCTTGGGTTTAGTTGCCCCCGATAGATGAGGGTGGTATTTCAGTCCTGAATGGGGATACTACTGCGAGAGGATGGTCTGGGACAGGCTAGTTTGATTCACGTGGGGGCCCATCCTATTAGCTTCACTTTACAAGGATCTCCACGAGTATGCATATGTGGATGGCAGAGCACTCAGAGCTGGGGTGACACTTTTGCATGTTTGGGCATGGGAGCACATTTCTGTGCTATGTCCATGAGTTGTTCTGATTCTGATGGGGGAAGAGGAAGCCCTGGTGGCACGATACAGAGGGGGTGTGTCCTTTACATAGACTAGAGAGCATGGGATCCCCCACTAGAGGTAGGTCATAGACGAGATGGTTGTATTCACTTGGAGACCATACCTTGGTCAGCCTGGATGGGCTGATGATGCAAACCAACTCTTCTACTGTCAGTAGGACAAATACATGCAGGGTTGAGAGCATATTATGATAGAGATATACTTGCCTAGGTGTGTACAACGTCAATTTGGGGAGCCACAGGATCGGCTAGATGACGGTTACGTGGCCGTCTTTGCTCAGAGCCAGACATAGACATCATGGGGCCTTGGTATTCCTACCGCGAAGTTGGTTGACAGTTTTTGACAGCTAGTGGCTCGGCCTTGGGCTTATGATCAGGGCTTGGCAGATCCAGGGACAACACAGGCCTACAGAGACTAGTTCAGACCTCCTCTCCGGTTGACTATTCTAGGTGAGGATCCAGATGCACAGAGGGTTAGAGGCAGGGGCAGAGGATGAGGACGGCGTCCTAGGATCGTGATTCGACAGGACCCACCATTGGTGCCCCCAGTTCCACTAGATCAGGGAGATGTCCCTATGCAGGACCAGCAGTAGGATCCACCAGTCCCACCACCATGAGTCGAGGGTGAGGGTCAAGTTCCCGTATAGCCACAGGAACAGCCAGTAGGGCAGGAAGATGCACGAGATGCCCTGATTTTGCAGTTATAGGCGTAGGTGTAGGTAGTGATGGCCGAGCGGGACTAGGTACGAGTTGAGAGAGAGCAACTTAGAGCAGAGAGGGACTAGGTTGTACAACAGAGACAGGTCATAGACGTTGCAGGTAGCCATAGAGCTAGGCCGCAGGCAGCAGATTGAGATCATGACAACAGCCTCATCCTCGCAAGGTACAGTGCCGGTCCGATCCTACAGGGAGGCAGTTCGAGAGGCAGAGTATTACCACTGAGCCTATCACGACCACATACCTAAAGTAGCCTGGGTTCTAGAGTACTCAGAGCGGGTCAGTCAGAGACCACCAAAGGGTCACGGTGACAGAGGCGATCGTAACATTCACAGAGATTGATCATGATTCAGATGATACATAGTTTTGGTGCCTTTATGTGCTCATTTTTTATAGCCCCAATGGGCATTTCGTACTAATTCACATACTTGTACAATGATCCAATTATTATTTTGTACTATGACAGTGATACGGATGATATGATATATATATAAGCTGATTTCGATGCAATGCCATGTGTACTCCTGTATGATTTTTCTTTCTATATGTGATGGATGCATTTATTTTGAATGATGTTTATGCATTTGATTATGACCTATGATATGCTATGCAATGATGTTAACTATATGATGATTTATTTTATGCAAATGTGATATGTGAAATGATTTGATTTATGGTATATGCAATGATGTGCAACAAATGCTTATATATGCAATGATTTATGGATGAATGTGATATGATGTGATGTAGTAATATGTTTGAGATGCTTATATTCCTATTATTTATGATTATAATGTTCATGTTATATGATGATTTATGAAATGTAAATGAATGCTTATGCAATGATCAATGTCATGTGATGCAATGTAACAAGTGAAATTTGATGATATGGATGCACCTGTTTATGTGATGATGAGGATGCGATGTTTCCTATACGATATGTAATGCAATGTGCTAATGATGTCTATATGATGTGCTTATGCAATATGCTAATGATGTGTGGATGCAGGATTGGTGGTGATGATGGTGATGATGAGCAACTATCATAGTACCTTGTTAGCGTGGTTAGTGAGAAGAGAAGAAGTCATTTCAACAAGACGGAAGATGACACAAATGCAAATGATGATGATGATGATGATTACTTGCCGAGGAATTGGGATTTTCATAGGGCCAAATTTTCTTATGTTTGATAACACACATGGTACGATGCATCAAGGTATAGACAACCAAGATGGCGTGGTACTTAGTGTGATGGACTTTGACTTGACAATCAGATAGGAGTATTCTTGTTCACACTTGACATATAGAAACCTTGCTAGGATGTACTTCAGAAGTTTTAGACATCTCTGGCCAAAACACAGAAAGGTAAACCTATCCCTGTAATAGTCAACTAGTTGCCTCAGACCTCTTCCATATATGCCTAACAAAGCAAGTATTCGCTGAGGTTATATTACAAGAACATCCAACAAGCACAGCAGACAAAAGATAATGATCGTTGCCCCATTCCTATTTCTCTAAATCCACTATTCTGGGATATCATCAAGATGTCCTTGGAATGAGCGCAAAATAAGATAAGTCAGAAAAGATAAAGACCAAGTAAATAAATAGACTAATGCTCTTCAATACCGCTAACGGAAAAGGATGTTTTTTCTAAGTATGATAAGCAAAACTTATTGCCAAAATATAATTCCCATTGTAGGAAGGATGCATCCTAGGACATGTTAGTGGATGGTGGCACGTCATTTCATTTATAAGGGATGATTGATATGAGACAAATTTAGATGATGCTGTTACCGATACGAAGAGGTGGCCAATTTGCTTATCTACTGACCTAAACTTAAGACTTGACACTTTGAGTTTTTTGCTTTTAAATATGCTAGACTTGTTTCCGATTGTTTCACCAAAGGTTGAGGATGGCGATTAGTTTATTGTGAGTGGTGTTTATTGCAAGTGCAAGTGAGATGAGGCGGATGGATTTTTTCAAATATTTGGATGTTTTTGATATTTTTGAAGTGTTTTGAGGCTGTTTTTGGTATTTTTTGAGGTTTTACAAATGTTTTGGTTTTCAAAATTTCAAATGTTTTTGGGATTTTCTGAGATTTTGACCAAGAGACTAACCTAAAGACCTATCCTAGGAGCCTCGGGGGCTAATCAATAGATGAGCCTTGCCTATGTTATACATGCAGAGACCACGTAGTTCGACTGACAACTCGACCGATTTTACAAATGATGATATACATGATGAAATGTCAGCTTATTATGACAGACTCCTATAGGACTGACCTAAATGTCTTGGGGGATGATCAAAGATCAACCTTTCCTATGTTCAAGCTTAGAGATGACGTAGTTAGACAAGACGACCTTGTTTTTGGAATTTTTTGATATGTTTTGACTATTTTTGGATTTTCTAATTTTCTAGTGGTTTTGGATTTTCTAATTTTCTGATGTTTTTGGATTTTCTAATTTGAGGATTTTAAGATCATACATGAATCTGATAAGATGAGAACATGCCCCTAGTATGATGCAATAGACTATTCCGATAAAGGCAAGACAAACTGACCTTGAGAATGGGCCGAGTATTACTAGGAGGGATCATGATATGAACACAGGACCAAGCTATGGTGTGAATGCGAGTGGATGTGTGATGGATGGAGACCCGAATGTGATGAATGATGGAAGCGATATGGGTGGATGATGCAAATCAAGCCATAAAGATCCTGGTGGATGGAAAGTGCTTATTTACGCAAGGCGCTTGTTTGCCAGGTTTTCACCGAGGTACTTGCCCAAAGTGCCACCGAAGTGGTTTTCACTACAGGATGATTTTTTTGATCCTTTTTTCTTATTTTTTTGGTTTTCTTACTTTTTTTTTTTGTTGTTGTTACCAAGATGCCTGTTTGCCAGGTTTTCACCGAAGTAACCATTTTTTCAAGACTTTTTCTAATTTTTTGGATTTTTTTGGTTCTATACCTTGGAAGAATTAGGCATAAAACTTTTTGAGATGGGAGCTATTCATGGGCTCCTACAGAGGTTCCCCTTTGGGTGTTGATAACTGATATGCCCCTAATTTATAGCTTGCTGTGATGATGAAAGGTCATAACCAATTGGGTTTGAACTTGCCTTTGCTGCTGGTATTTGGGACATTCTTCTGATTTTCTTTTAAGACCAATTCTCTAACTTGGAAACTCCTACTTCTGATCTTCTTGTTGTAGCTTCATTTGAGTCTATTTTGATAGACTTGCAGATGATTCAAAGCATCTATGCATCTCTCATCCATTAGCTCTAGCTTGTTTAATCTTGACACCTGGTAGTCCTCATCAGTGATGAGATTTTGTAATGATATTATGAGGGATGGGAGCTCAATCTCAATTGGGAGTACAACCTCTAATCCATCGACCAAGGAGAATGGGGTGGCGCCAGTGGGTGTGCAGATGCTGGTTCGATAAGCCCAAATGGAGGGATTAAGCTGCAAGTGCCAGTCACGACCTGTGTCATTGACTATTTTCTTAAGGTTTTTGAGGATGGTTTTGTTCGTAGCCTCTGCTTGGCCATTGCCTTGGGGATAGGATGGGGTGGAGAAGCAATGCTAGATTTTTAATTTCTCGCACAAGTCGCGAACCTCCTGGTTCTTGAATGGTGTTCCATTATCTGAGATAATGGCTTGTAGAACACCGTAATGATAGATGAGATAGTTCAGGATAAATTTTGAGATTTTCTTCCTCGTGATATATGTCATGGGTATGGCTTCCACCCACTTTGTGAAGTACTTGGTTGCAATTATGATAAATTTATGGCCATTGGATGAGGTGGGTGTGATTTTACCAATGAGGTCGAGTCCCCATTGTGAGAAAGGCCATGGTGTGACGATCGGGTGGAGCTCTTGAGCTGGAGCATGGATGAGATCCCCATGTTGCTAACATTCTAAACACCTTTTAGAATGATCATGTGCTTCTCTTTCCATTGTGGGCTAGTAATACCCCAGCCTCAGCAGTTTGTTCGTGATGGTCAATCCACTCGAGTGTGAACCACATGTACCGTTATGAACCTCGGTTAGAGTAGTTAATGCCTCCCTAGCATTTAGATAGTGTAGTAAGGTACCCTCTATGCTTCTACGGTATAAGGTATCACCTAGGATGATGAATCTAGATGCTTTTTTGATGAAGGTTCATTTTAGGCTCGATGGTAGGTCAGCAGGGATGACTCCTATGCCAAGATATGTGTAGATGTCATGATACCAAGGATCACTAGGACCAATGATGTCACACACATATTCTGATTCTAGTACCTCAAATGTGGCAATAAGAAGTTGCTCAATCAAAAATTCATATTTCAGCACATTGTGAGGGATGTCTACTAGAGACCCAATTGTAGCCATGGCATCAGCTGCTCTATTGTTGGTTCTTGGAATCTACTCAAATGTTATGTCAATGAAGGATTCCTTTAGCGTCTCCACCAATTTCTTGTATGGAGTTAGCTTGTCATCCTTAGTCTGATATTCATTATTGACCCGATTTATGATCAATGAAGAGTCTCCATAAAACCTTGAGAGCTATGATGTTCCATTGCACTGCTATCCTGAGACCTATAGTCAAAGCCTCGTATTCCGCTATGTTGTTCGTGCAAGGGAATGCTAGTTTTTATGACCTTGGTATGCAGTCCCCTTGTGGGGTGATGAAGAAGATACCAACTCCTGATCCGTGTTGTGTGTAGGAGCCGTTGAAGTATAATTTCTAGTGATCAGCTACATTGAGGTTAAAGATGGATTCATCTGGAAATTTAGATACAAGAGGATTCTTAGAATACATAGGTGCCTCTACTATTTGATCTAAAATGACTTGTCCCTTGATAGATTTCCTCTCTACATACTTGATGTCATACTCGGATAATATCATTACCCACTTTTCCATTCTTCCTGTGAGCATTGCCTTGGATAAGAGATACTTGAGGGGATCAATTTTTGTAATGAACTTTATCTTGTGTGCCAGCATGTAGTGTCTGAATTTTTGGGACGCAAACACTACGGCAAGGCAAGCTTTCTCGAAGAAGGAGTAATTTAGCTCATGACCGACCATTGTCCTACTGATATAGTAGATAGCCCTCTCTGTTCTATTTTCATCATGTTGGGCTAGGAGAGCTCCAAGGGCTACTGCTGTTGCTGACACATAAAATCAATGGCTTTCTCAGGATAGCTGGCATTAACACTGGCGGTGTCAGTAGGTATTCCTTGATTTTGTTGAATGCTTCTTCATATTTGTATCCCATTTGTACACTACCCCCTTGTAAGGTAGGTGAGAGTATGGGTTCTGGTTGTCTACCAGTTGCGCTATGAATCTTCAGATGGATTGAAGTCAGCCTTGGAGGCCTCTTAGTTGCTTTAGTGTTTTTGGGGCTTCCATCTCAAGGATTTCTTTTACTTTTGCCAGATCCACCTCAATACCCCTCATGGAGACTATGTATCCTAGCAGCTTACCTGATTGTACATGGAAGATGCACTTCTTAGGGTTTAGTCTGACTTTGTATTCCTCCAATCTCTCAAAGATAGCACTTAGGGTTGCTATACGATCTTGTCTCTTTCTTGATTTTGCTAGAATATCATTGACATAGTCTTTGACTATTTTGTGAATCATGTCACAGAATATTAGTGTCATGGCCAGTTGATAGGTTGCTCCTGCATTCTTTAGACCAAATGGCATCATGTTCCAGCAGTAGGTCCCCCATGGACAAGTGAAAGCCATCATGTGTTGATCTTCCTTTGCTATCATGATCTGGTTATATCTTGAAAATATGTCCATTAATGATAGCATTTCATGCCCTACCATCATATCCACTATCATGTCAATGTTGGGAAGTGGAAAATCATCCTTGGGACATGCCTTGTTTAAATCTTTGAAGTTTGTACAGATTATGATGGCTCTGTCAGGTTTTGACACACGTGCCAAATTTGATACCCATTCTGGATAATCGATTGGTTGGATAAATCTTGCATCTAACAATATTTTGAGTTCCATTTTGAACAATAGAGTTATTTGAGGATGCATTTTCCAAAGCTTTTGTTTGACTGGTTTTGCCTCTAGATACACTGCTAAATGATGAACCATAGTTTCTGGATCTAGCCCTGTCATGTCAGCATAACTCCATGCAAAGTTTATTTGTCTTTCTTTTAGGAATGCTGCTAGGAGTTCTTGTTCTTCTCATAATAGTGATTCCACATAGAATGTGATATGTGGGGTCTCCTCTATTCCTATGTTGACCAGATTGCACTTTTCGGCCAAGACTGCTAACTTCTCTTAATGGATGGCTCTTAAGGGAAGATTGAATCATTCATCCTCGGGTTCCTCAAAGAGGTTTTCACTATTGGATACATCCTTTCTTTTTACTATTTTCTTGTCAAAGAGTGCCACAATGTGGTTTTCACTCAAGGACTTGGATATGATTCTTAGTTTCTCACTTTTGTGACTGAAGGAATCAATTATTTCCCCGTAATAAGCATGTGTGTCTAATTCCATTATGAATCCTGCCTTATGATCTCCATCTGGAATGTTATCCCTCAATCCCATGAATTCTGAGAGCACCCCATCATTTTTGAATGTATCGAGAACTAGCGGTCCTTGTTGGTCATAGTCGATCAATTGGGGATAGACTAGGCGGATCTCATGATTTTGACTATCTGGTTCAAAGGATATGGTACTAATCATACACAGAGTGGTATCTTCAAACAACCTAGGGAGATTGGATATGGTGTCTTCGTCATCGCTACTAATATAGGGCTCAGTTATGACGTTATGTGTGTTGCTACCTGTGACTATTGGTGAGTGTACTTGTACTAGCACTAGCTGAGGAGAGACATTAGTGGCTCTAATCGGAGGACTTAAGCCACATATGTTTATTCTCAGAGGAGTACATCCAAGACCAATATTTGTTATGGGTCGCATCTCTGGCATGATAGGTATTATGAGGCCGTTGTCATTTTGTCCTAATCTCTGGTTTCTGTCATAACCCATGGAAAGCATCATTTGTAGGCCCTTGCTTGTCTCATCCATTGGTAGTTCAGGTGTCGGTATTTCATCTCGGTACAACATGTGAGATGGATCTACTTCAATAACCTCTCGACCAAGGTCTCCCCAGCTTGTGAATTTAGGATAGTCTTTAGGAGACGTTCGTGATGTGGAAGCTTGGTTTTCTTGTGGGCATCCTCGTGATCTAGGAGATTGTGGTAACTCTCCTATCATGAAAGCATTGTTAGGAAGCCTATGGCTTCCACAACCATCTTCTTGGATGATGAGCTTGATGTCGGAGATGGTGTGAATGGCAGGGATGGCAGATGTCTCTGTTGCAGAAGTGGATGCGAGGGTGGCGGGGTCGATGTATGGTGTGGATGGGCCTTCATCATTCTTTGGGACTTGGGGGATTTTGTAATACTTGGCCTCAATATTTTTGCAATATGAAAATGGTTTAGGATCTCCATGGACGGTAACCTCTTGTCCATTATGTGTGAATTTCACACATTGGTGGAAGGTTGATGCTACAACTTTTATTGCATGGATCCATGGGCGTCCCAAGAGGATGTTGTATGGAAAGTCGAGGTCCAGGACCTGACAGCTGGTTTCCATGAGCATTGGCCCTACTTGAATAGGGAGTTTAATCGTTCCCTGAGACACTCTTTCTTAAATTTAAAACTGTTATGCCTAATTGTTATGCCTTTACCTTTATCAATAGTATCCTTTGATATTTTAAACTGTTTGATTAGGCTGAGAGAGCAGATGTTCAAACCTATACACCCATCCACCAGGACTCTTTTTATTTTTCTTTTGCTTACAATGGCTTCCAAATGAATTGCACGATTGTGAGATGGTTGGGTAGGGAAATCTTGGTCAGAGAATGTAAGGAGATTAGTTGTTATGATATTCCTGACCATAGCTTGGAATTGGTTCGCATCGAGATCCGCAAGGATGGTGGATGAGGTGAATGCTTCCTCAAGGATCTTTGTATGGGTCGATGATATTTTCAACAACTCCATGATGGAGATGTGTGCTGGTGTTTGCTTGAGTTGCTCGACAACATTGTAGCTATGTGGAATGGCTCTAGATGAAGGGACTCTATTACGTTGGGATGATCCTGCAATGGTGACTTTGCCGCATCTTGTGGTGACTCCACAATCTTTGGCATGGGTGCCCTTGATAGTGATGACCATGTAGTATTCATTTTGGGAGGCAATGATTGATTCATAAATATGATTTACACTGCCCTTCCCTTTATCATTTTTGTTCCCTTTATTGCCATGATGTGGCATCAGATTCGTGTAGATTTTTAGGTCCTAATTTCTAGTAGGTTGTTCCACGTTTATGATTTTTTTGTCAATGAGATATTGAATGATATATTTGGGTCTCATACAGTTGTTCGTGGTATGACCTTTGATCTTGTGAAATTTGCAAAGTTGGTTTTTGTTATACCAAGGGGGTTTGACGTCAGGTTCTTGGTAGTTTTTGAATGTAGGAGGCTTGATGAGTTTTTCGTCGATCAATTTTTTCATTATGTCCTCCAATGGTTCCCCCAAGATAGCGTATTTGTGTTTGGGATAAGTTTTGCGCTGGGGTACTCCTCTTTGGTCATTGAGGTTATTGATGGTTGGGTTGTTTTTGGGTTGATATGTTGTGTGATGAGTGTTTTGGTGTTGATTTTGGATTTGCGTTGTGGGTGTGTTTTGGCGTGGGCTACTAATGACCACCTTGGCATCTACGACACCATCATTAGTAATGTTCTTGTTTCTTGCCCACGTATGAGGTTTTTCATTGTAATTTGAGGATGGATGGTTGTTTTGTGGTTTGTGATATGACATTGATTCAGCAGGTTGGGTGGCAAGGGCTCTTTCGATGCTAAGCACCTTGGAGATTAGTTGATCATAGGTGGTGATTCCCTGAACCTTGAGATGAAATGACAAGCAACTTTCAAGGTTGGCTATAATTGTACAGACTTTTTGTTCTTCTGGCATGGTCCACTTGCTTCGATTGGCCTTGGATCGCCATCGTTGAAGAAATGAAGCAAAAGATTCATTCTTTCCTTGTTTTATAGAATATAGTTCTTTGAGACTGACATCCATTCCAATGTTACATGCGTAGTTTCTAATGAATTCATCTCTGATTTCCTAGAATGTTCCGATGCTTGCGGGTAAGCGAGAGAACCATTCTATAGCGGGGCCTGCCAAGCTTCTAGGAAATAGCCGCATCAGATAAGTATCGTCGTATGCGACCTCCATGCAATGAACTTGGAATTCCCTGGTGATCTTCAGGGTTTCCCATCCCTCGATATTTTTCAAACTTAGGATCTCAAATCCCTTAGGGAATGGTTTCATTTCTAATCTCCTATCAAATGGATAGAGAGACAAGTTGCTTGATATTTTGGTTGTTTGCCCTGATTGGAGATCAAGTACTTGTTGCGATAACAACCTGAATTATGTCTTTACATCTTTTTATGGATCAGGGGGTGGGATAAATATGTTTTGAGGTGTTGCAATCATGGTTTGGATGGATGGATTGGTCGGTGCATTGTTCGATGGTATCGGTATGTTGTGGCAGGTGAAGTAGGATTCTACTTGCTTTTGGATGAACAATGCTTGTTGTTGTGCTTGTTGTTGTTCTAACAATGCTTGTTGTTCTACTTGTTGTTGTTCCCACAATGCTTTTTGTTGGGCTACCAACTCTGCTGGTGCTTGTTGTTCTCGGTATTGCTTTAATGCTTGCTGATATGCTTGCATTTGTGTTGCTTGTGCAAGAAGTTGTGCTTGAGCTTGAGCTTGTTGTGCTTGTGCGGCTTGTTGCTACAATAATAATTGTGCTTGAGCGACCCTTTGTGCTTGTAATGCTTGGGCAACTTGGGCAGCTTGAGTGGCTTGTTGTTTTTTTTGTTGTTGCAGTAAAGTTTGAGCTTGTTGAGCTTGTTGCACTTGTATTGCATCTTGTGTAGCTTTGGCAGCTTATGCGGCTTGAGCAGCTTGTTGCATAGCTTTTTGTTTTTGAACTTGTTGATATCCTCTTTGGAAAGCGGCTTGTAATGCTACATCAAATTGGTTTGATGTGGTGAACATCAGTGGTGGTGGGGGTGGTAGTGGATTTGGAATGGTGGTGGATGATGATGTTGTGTTGATGTTTTGGGTGTTGGATAATGGTATTGATGTGATTGGTCCCTGAGAGACCATCCTTTGTGATGTGAGAGGGATGCTCGATGATGTTTCCATTTCTTGTGTGTTTGTCATTTGTTGTTGTGATATCAACGACAAATTTTTTGTGTTTGGTGCAATGCTTTGATTGATGGCTGGGATGTATGTTTGATTGATACTTGGTAGGAGAGGAATCCCTAGACCAAAGAGTGGTGCTAATGATAATGGCAATGGCGGAAGAGGTGAAAATGTGAGAGGTGTGAGTTGTTGTGAGAATGTTGTGGTGTCGAATAAGTTCCCTAGTCCAAATGTGTCTCCCTCTTATTGTGAATTTGTGAGAAGAGGTGTTTGTGGTGCTCCATGAAAAGATGTTGATGATGGGTCATAATGTAAAGTGAGAGGAACATTTTTGTGTAATGGGTTGTTGATCGTGTTTTGTTCCAAGGTGGTGCTTGCGTCCAAATTTTGATTATTAACAAGGGAATGTGATTGAAGAGCATTAAGGAATGCATTTCCCTTGTTGAAATTGGGTTGCATTGGAGAAAATGATGTTGTGATTTGTGGGATGTTTTGTGTGATGTTTTGGGATGGAGGTGTAGATGAAATGGGGATGGTGGATGAGATTGGAGGAAATAGTTTATCCACTATAGTACTCACATCAAAATCCGAAGGCAACTTGGCCCCTTGTTTTACTAATTCAAGCATGTACAACGAAGGGTTAAATCTCATCATGATGTTGATGATTCTATGGTTGTCTGTATTTTGGAGCATTTCCATCATTTCCTTGCGAGACATTCCAAAGGTGAGGTCCTCCCCTTGATTTTCTTCTTGTGGGTTTTGTGATGATGAGGTGATCAATGGATTGCTTGATTCAGTTGGATTCATTTATGTGTTTGTTTGGCTAAGGTCACTTGAAGCAGGAGTTTCATTGTTGGCTTCCATACTCTTCTTGTATTGAGATCTTGTTTGAACCATAAAACAAGGATCAATCTTCGAGAATATGGGAGATGAATCTCTTTGATTCTTTCGATTGATCTTTATCTTATGTTCCAAAGTGAAAAGTCTTAGGATGATTTTGAGGATCAAAGGTGATGATATGATAATGATGGATGATATGGATGTTTTGTCTTTTCATAAACTTTGAATGAGACACTAGGCCTTTTAGGACTTGTGGATTTTTGGATTTTGGATTTTGGATTTTGGATTTTGAGATTTTGAGATTTTGTCCTTGATTTTTTATTTGGATTTTGAACAAAAAGACCCTAAGATGTTGGAGGATGATCTAAGGGATAGCTTTGTTCAAAGGATGATAATTTGAATATGTGTGAGTAGAAGGATGCATCTACCCACACCTATTAAAATAAAATGATTCTTTTACTGAGCATATGAAGAAGGATTCATCTACATACACCAAGCTAGACAATATGATTTTGATAATTTTGACTAAGTATATGAAAAAGGATGCATCTACAAAAACCTAGCCAAAGATGTTTTGATAAGTGTTCTCAATGAATTTGTCTCAATGATTTTGATATTTTTTTGATTTGACCACAAAGCCTAGTATCAAGGATGATTTCAATATTTTCCAAAAGGTGATAATGAGATGGATTTTGTTTTGATGTTTTGAAGGATGGATGAAAAATGTTGTTGATATGTTTTGATCCTAAAAAGAACCTAAAAAGACACACTTTGTTTGCTTAGACCTAGGTATTGAAGAGCATGCAAATGCTTCATAATGACCTTTGTAACCAAGAAATGATTTGAACATTTTGGATTTCCAATCAATTATTTGTGCTTTTGGGATTTGGAGTCTTCAACACACATGAAAGTTCTTTTTTTTTTAGCTTTGCTTAATGTCTTTATTTTACCAAAAACACTTTCTTCAATTAGGTTTTCAAACTAAGATGTCCAATGTCTTAATTTCTTCAAACCCCACAAGATAATGTTATGTGGAAGTTTAATGAACTTAAGGCAAGGGTTTCCTATTGTTTACTTGAGAAGACAAATTGAGATTTAATCCAATGCTTAGAAACCTCTAAGGATGTGAATCCCAAGGGAAAGCAATAGCATACGGATTGAGTCAATGGTATTTGTCTTAAAAAGGGTTTGAAATTTGGATGATGTTAAGTGTTTGTTTTCATGATGTTTTCGATCAAGCAATGCATTTTGTAACCCATAAACAATTACAATCCTATGGATGTGTAAGACAATATTTGTTGGATTCCCACTTGGACAAGTCCAGCTACACTTATCTCTAGCGGATGGTTAGATGCTTGACCCCACTGGCTCCCCTCCATGGCTCATTAACATCAATCAGAGCAACCAAGCATCAACACCCATGAAACTCCCATGGCATGCTTTCCATCTCTACTAGAAGACCGTAAAAGTGTGGGGTGGCTTTAGAACGACTGTTCTTGCACCAACAAATAGATAAAGGATTTTGGAAAATTCTACACATGGGTTCTAGTAAGGACTTTCCATTAGTAGGAGTTGACCTAATGTGGCAAGAGTCCCCTTTCGGATCCATCTTGTTAGAGTCAACCATGTGATATTGGCATTTATTCCAATATCCACATTTATATCCCAGCTGGAAATACTCTCGGGTTCAGAGTGTTACTGGTTGAGCCGTTCCCTTGGGTGATTACTTTTTCCCACAAGGCAGGCCCTCTAAGATAACAAAAGCAAATGAAGAACAAAATTCGTAACTCGATCAATCTTTGATAGCAACAAAGAAAGAGAATGTATGCAAAAATGCCCCCACTCACACTCGCACAATATTTTGTTCAATTTTAAGCCCAAATTGAAGTGTGGAGGTGATTGCTTTATCTTAACCCAAAGTCATGGAAAAGACCTTTTGATTCTCAAGATTGCTATAAAGCACGAGAGAAGCACATACGTCCTTTTCCAATGGCTTTAGCCTAAGTAAGCCCTCACAAAAAACACAACTACACTTGTTCTTTGTAAGCCTTCAAAGCAATATGTGAGTTCATTTTAGAGCACCAAATCAGAAGTGAGACATTTGTTCAATTGCTTAATCCATAAATGAAATCTAGTAAGTTGCAGATCCTAAGGTTCTTTTTAATCCGTTTGTGAGCAATAAACAAAAGAATCATTTTTAGACCCAAATGAAATCTAGTGTTCTAAAGAAAGCAAAAGATGAAAAAATCCTTAAGGAAGTGTTAAAAAAAAACTTAAGTGTTTAAAAACACTTTGATTAGATAGGATACCATCACCATGTTCCCTTTTCCTTTGCTTTTAGCTTCCAACCTACAAAATAGAAAAACAATCAGATTATGGAAAAACACAGAAGTTTAAAAACCAGAAAATTATAGATTAATAAATCATGAACAAAAAGCACGTGCTAAAAATTAAGTTCTCCCTTTTTTTTGTTTTCCAGCATCACAACTCGTGAAGGCATCATTATTTTTTTCCTCCAGTGTTGCTCTTACAACGCCGCTTTACTAGTCAGTGGGGCTCTGTGTTGGGACAGAGTAGAATATTGTTGTTGTTTTCACCCAGTGTCACAGTTCTTGATAGCATCAAAGTTTTGATTTTTTTTGAAATTGAGACAGATCGGCGAGTTCGGCGACGCAATTTAAATTTTGAAATTCTTGGCAAGATGAATCCAGCGGCGGAGTTTATGTTCGTGTGGTGGTATATAGTGACACTGGAGAGCCCGCGACGCTAAAACAATGACGTTGATGAGCTCGTGGCACTAAAAATAGCGATGCTGAGGGGCCTACATCAGAGTTTCCTATGTGTGCAGAAAAGCACAAAATTTTTAAGAAAATGTTAGAATTTAAGAAAGCAGCCCTCCTTCTAGCACCAAAATGTGAACCCCAATCTATTGTACCTGGAAAACAAAGAGAACAAAAACCCTAGGTTAGATATTTCAAGCATAAACAAGGATTCCCCATGGAATCCATTTACAATTCAAACTAGGAATGAAAATATGCAAAAACACAATAAAATGATAAGAAAAAGATGAAATCCTAATTTAAATAGAAAACTCTTAATCCCATGGGGGAATTGGTGCCAATTTGATGTGGAAATTTGGCCCTTTCCCAATTCCTATGATGCAAGTTGATGATTGTTGAGGAATGTTGATCCACTTTGATGATGAATGTGAGAGCTCCAAGCCAAAATCTTCAAGAAAGCCTAACTAAGAACTCAAATGATGGATGAGAATTGCTAAGTATTTTAGCATGGTAACTTTGCTTGGAATGTGGATGATAAAATGAGGAGAGGAGCTCTTCATTTATAGGATTTCAAGATGGATGAAAGTCCAAATTTGAGCATTGTGGGACTAACTTTCATCCAATGATATGGTGCCACTTGTCAAGTTGTGAATGGATGATGGTTGTGCAAGATTTGGGGTTTGTGCCAATAAATGCCAATATTTGAAATTCAAATTTGATGAAATGACATGCAAGAGGGAAGGGGAAAATGCAATAAATGCCACTTGGCTCAAGGCAAAGGACATGTAAGAGGTCTTAAATGCCTTGTTGGAAGGACTTATTCCCACTTGGATTTTGAATTCAAATTAGGGGAATATTCCAAAAGATGCCATGTGAGGGAAAATAGGGATTTAATAAATGAATTAAATCTATTTTCATGTGCAACTTGCATTATCTAGAGGATGTGACATGAGATTAGATTAAAGTAATCAAGGATTGATTAATTTAACAAGGGATTAGATGATGTGACTTATTTGACTTAGATTTATGGATTTATTTAAATCAAATAAGAGAGGAATATGATAAGAGGCTAATTAAATAAATATTTTGATTTATTTAATCAAAGGGGATGGTGTTAGATTAAATTAAATAAGGTTTTAATTTATTTAATTTAATAGATAGAATTTAGAGATTTAATCAAATAAATTGATTATTTAATTAAATAGGGATAATTAGATCAGATGAATTGATTTAATTAACAAGAGAAAATGACTTAATTAGACAAAATGATTTATTTAATTAAGAGACGAATACTGATGATTTTAATCAGATAGGGGAATTTGATTAAACGGTTAGACCAAGGGATGATTTAGGAAGAAATGATGTTAGTAAGTCAGGATCGAATGCATGATTCCAATCAGTATATTTTCAATGTCTACAATCCTAAATCAATTTCAAACCTGGTACCAATCTCAAAACCCACTGGGGCATCAAAATATGCACTAATTTCAAAGACCTAAAAAAGGCATGTCTGAAGGATTATTTAACTCTTCCTAACATTGATCTCACTGTGGAATTAATAGTTGGGCATGAAATGCTATCACTCATGCATGGTTTTTCAGGCTATAATAATATCATAATCGCCAAGGAGGATCAACATAAAACTACATTCACTTCTCCGTGGGGAACCTATTGCTAGAATGTGATGCCATTTGGGTTAAAGAATGTAGGAGCAACCTATCAAAGAGCAATGACCCTCATCTTTCATGACATGATCAAAAAAATAGTTGAATATTATGTGGACAATATTTTGGAAAAAATAAGGAAGAGAAGTGAACACATACAAGTATTAGGACAAGTATCTTTGACAGGCTTGAAGAATACAAGGTATGATTGAATCCAAAAAATTGTGTCTTTGGGGTCACATAAGGGAAACTCTTTGGCTTCATCATCTCATAAAGAGGGATACAAATTGATCTAGCAAAGGTAAAAACCATTCTAGATATGGAACCACCACAAACACTGAAGCAGATGAGAGGATTACAAGGAAGATTGCAGTCAATCAAAAGGTTTATAACAAAGCTATTAGATAAAATCCACCCCTTTTCACAACTTCTCAATAAAGGGATAACTTATAAGTGGGATGAGAAGTGTGATAAATCTTTCTAGCAGATTAAATATTATCTACTAACACCTCTAGTGCTTATGCCACCAATACCAAACAAGCCACTAACCTGGTATATCTCAACAACACTAGCAACACTAGGATCTCTTTTAGGATAGCATGATCAAAATAGAAAGGAAAGGGATATCTATTGCCACTGATAAAATTTGATTCAAAATCAGACAAAAGTTCGTCAAATTTTTTACGAAATTTTGTCAGAATTATTTTGTCAATTTTTCGACGAAATTTGAAACATTGAAATTCTGACCCGACCGACGATGCTGGGTCAAAATTTTGACATTTCAAATTTCGTTGGAAAATCGACGAAATAATTCCGACGAAAGTTCGTCAAAATTCTGACAAAATTTTGTCAAATTTTGAGTCTCAAAATGTATCAGTGTATACATCTGTAGAACCTTGGTGGGATACAAAATGAATTATTCACCTATTGAGAAAGCATTCCTAGCAGTACTTTTTTCTTCACAAAAGTTCAGACACTACATGCTATCGTATCAAATCAAGCTCATTGCAAAAATTGATCAATTAAAATACCTGTTATCCAAAGAAAAAATCACCAAAAAAATGGATAAATAGGTGATGATCTTAAAAAAAATTGACATAGAGTATGTAGACCACAAGGAAATCAAAGGATAAGTAATCACAGAAAAATTGGCAGAAGTACCCATCTATGCTGAGAACCCCTTGTTATCTGAATTCCCTAACAAATCAGTGTTCCTTATCAATCTGATAGCTCAGTTGAAGATGTACTTTGATGGATCATTCACCCAACATGGATCTGGAGTAGGAATTATTTTCATCAGCCCCCAAGGTTATTGTATCTAAAAATTATATAGGCTATCATTCGCCTGTACTAACAATATTGTTGAGTATGAAGCCTTAATCACATGTCTAAGGATAGTTTTTTAGTGGTAGATTCAAGAGTTAAAAGTCTATAGGGACTCATAGCTGGTTATCAACAAAGTTAATGATGACTATCAAAATAAAAAAAATCACTTGTCATGAATTGCTATCACTTATGGATGATTTTTAAGACTATAATCATATCATAATCACCAAGGAGGATCAACATAAAACTACATTCAATTTTCCATGGGGAACCTACTGCTAGAATGTGATGCCATTTGGGTTAAATAATGTAGGAGAAACCTATGAAAGAGAAATAAGCCTCATCTTTCATGACATGATCCAAAAAATAGTTGAATATTGTGTGGATGATATTTTGGAAAAATCAAGGAAGAGAAGTAAACACATACAAGTATTAGGACTTATCTTTGACAAGCTTGAAGAATACAAGGTATGATTGAATCCAAAAGAGTGTTTCTTTTGGGACACATTAGGGAAACTCCTTGGCTCCATCATCTCACAAAGAGGGATAGAAATTGATCTATCAAAGGTAAAATCCATTCTAGATATGGAACCACCACAAACACTTAAGCAGATGAGAGGATTACAAGGAAGATTGTAGTCCATCACAAGGTTTATAGCAAAGCTATCAGATAAAATCCACCCCTTTTCACATCTTCTCCATAAAGGGATAACCTATAAGTGGGATGAGAAGGGTGATAAAGCTTTCTAGTAGATCAAATATTATCTACTAACACCTCTAGTGCTCATGCTACCAATTCTAAACAAGCCACTAATCTTGTATATCTCAACAACACTAGCAACACTAGGAGCTCTTTTAGCATAGCATGATCAAAATAGAAAGGAAAGGGATATCTACTACATCAGAAGAACCTTGGTGGGATACAAAATTAATTATTCACCGATTGAGAAAGCATGCCTAGCAGTAGGTTTTGCTTCACAAAAGTTTAGACACTACATGCTACAACATCAAATCAAGCTCATTGCAAAAATTGATCCATTGAAATACATGTTATCCAGAGCAACTCTCACAAGACGAATGGCTAGATATGTGATGATCTTAATATAATTTGACATATAGTATGTAGAGAACAAGGAAATCAAAGGATAAGTGATCATAGACCAATTGGTAGAAGTACCCATCTATGCTGAGAACCCCTTCGTATTTGAATTCACTGACAAATCAATGTTCCTTATCAATCTCATATCTTAGTTGAAGATGTACTTTGATAGATCATTCACCCAACATGGATCTGAAGTAGGAATTCTCTTCATCACCTCCAAGGTGATTGTATCCCAAAATCATATAGACTATCATTTCCCTGTATTAACAATATTGCTGAGTACAGAGCCTTAGTCATAGGTCTAAGGATAGCACTTCAATGGTAGATTCAAGAGTTGAAAGTCTATGGGGACTCATAGCTAGTTATCAACCAAGTCAATGAAGACTATCAAACTAATGATGACAAGCCCACTCCTTAAGAAGGATGGTGGAAAATCTCAAGGACCTTTTCATAGACATAACTTTTGAGCAAATTATTCACCTACACAATAGAGTACCAGATGCCATGGCAATGATCAGATCACTATTAGACATGCCAAAAAATGTCCTCTAATGTGAATTCTTGGTAGAACAACTTCTCGTACCAACTTTTTAAATCCCTAAATTTTAATTCACTTGTTTCATTGTTGGTCCTGTATTCCCATAGTATCATGACATATTCACTTACCTAAGTAGAGGCATCCTCCCTACTGATATCACCTCAAACCTTAAAAAGACCTTTGTTAAAAAGGCATCCCAATTCATGATCCTAGGTGATACCCTTTACCTTTGAAGCATAGAAGGGACATTACTAGGATGTATTAACCAAGGGGAAGCCTTAACTACTTTAACAAAAGTATGTGATGGCATATGTGGGTCCCATTCTAGCGGTATGACATTAACTAAGAAACTGTTGAGAACAGGATACTATTGACCAACAATAGAAAAGGAAGCCCATCAATATGTGCATAAGTGTTTCCAATGTCAATAGCATGGATATTTGATCCATGCACTAGCTCAATAATTGCAACCCATGATCACACCATGGCCTTTTTCACAATGAGGACTTGAACTCATAGGTAAAACTACCCCAACCCCATCCAATGGACACAATTTTATCATAACCACAACTGAGTACTTTACTAAGTAGGAAGAAGCTATTCCTATGACCTACATAATTAGGAAACAAATTGCAAAATTTATCCAAAACTACCTAATTTGTTGTTATGGTTTCCCAAAACTCTAATCTTAGACAATGGAACACCCTTTAAGAATTGGGATGTGAAATATTTATGCCAAAGATTCAATATACAACATGATTCTCTACCCCACATTACCCTGAAGGCAATGTCCAAGTTGAGGCTACAAACAAAACTATCCTAAAATTATTAAATAAAATAGTAAATGAAGCTAGCCATGACTAGTATCTATAGCTAAATCCTTCTCTTTGGGATTATTGAATGAGTATCCACACACCTATAGGCACAACCCTTTTCTCCCTAGTATATGGATCTAAAGTTATCCTACCTATTGAGGTTAATCTCCCTTCATTATGAGTGTCATTACATAACATGATTATGACGGAAGAATATAGAGTGTTTCGGCTAAATGAACTAGGATTCCTAGATGAGCATCCTCTTGATGCCCTCAATCACTTGCAAGTATATAAAAAATGAATGAAATGAAGCTATAAAAAGAGGATCAAATGTAGCTCATTCTAGATAGGAGATTCTTTCTTGAAGCAGAATCAGAAGAACCTTCTAGATCAAGATAGCAAAGCAAAGCTTGAACCTAACTAGTTGGGTCCCTTTGTCATCACAGCAAGCTACATATTAGGAGAATACCAACTGTCAACCCTTGAAGGTGAACCCTTGCAAAAGCCAACTAATAGCTTACATCATCCAAAAAAAATTATGCCTAGTCTTGAAGGGTGTAAAATCTAAAAGTACAAAAAAATTAAAAAATGATAAAAATCCAAAAATATGAGAAAAAGGATTGAACAAAGTAAAGAAAAATAATTGTCCTCTAGTGAAAACTACTTTGGCGTTGCTTTGGGAAATTACCTTGGTGATAACCTAGAAAAAAGGTACCTTATGTAAATAAAGCACCTCCATCTATTGTTTGGCTCTTTTTTCCTATCATCCTTTCCATCACCATTTATCCATCATCCTTGTCCTTATCATAGCTTGATATTATGAGGTATTGTAAACCCTTTAGCACTACTTGGCACATTCCAAAGGCCAGTTTCTCCTTCCTATATTAAATTAGTCTAATATGTCACACTGTGGGAATTTCTTTATGGATTGTATCGGGTTCTTGTATATCTTGTGGTCATTGGAAATTTTATCTAAAAATCCCAAAAACATTCATAAAACGTTCATCAAAAAATCCAAAAACATTTGCAAAATCCTATACAAAACTAGAATCCAAAAACATTCAAAAAATTGTAAAGGAAAAATCCAAATCATCCATAACACACCAAAATCCCTAAAAAATGTCAAAAACATCAAAAATCCAAAAAGTGGTACTTAATGTGCCCCCAAGACACCCCAGGTCGGTCCTTTGGGAGTCTATCATAATAAACTAACTTTTCCATCGCTGTTCATATCTTCATCTTGTTAATAGGTCAAGTTAGTTGAACTATGTTGTCTCTATGTGTATGATCAGCCCTCGATGACCCTAAGATAGGTCTTTAGGTTAGGTTTTTGGTCGAAACTCAAAAAATATCAAAAAATCTAGATAACTTTGAAAATCCCTAAACATTTGTGAAACATTTGAAAATATAAAACATCCAAATTTTTGAAAATCCCAAAAACATCCAAAATTTCTTAAAAATCCCAAAAACATCCAAATTTTTGAAGAACCCTAAACATCCAAATATTTAGAAAACACAAAAATAATAGAAAAAATTAAAAAGACCTAAAAAGCCTCAAAAATTGCAAAAAGACCTAAACAACCTCAGAAAATAGAAAACATAAACTTTCTAAAAGACCCAAAAATAGCCTCAAATTTTTTTAGAAAATACCAAAAACATTGATATATTGCAAAAAAAAATCCAAAACCCATCCATCCCATCTCGCTTTCAACCGCAATAAAAATTCACCCATGATAAATCAATCGTCACTTTCACCCTTTAGTGAAATAAGTGGAAAAAAAGTATAGCAAGTCATAAATTGAGAATCTAATTGTAAGAATCCAAAGTCTAAATCATAGGTAAATGCATTAGTGAAGTGTATGTCAATGTCTTGTCTTAGGAGCATCATCCTAACATCAAACAACCTCTAATCAACAGGTCCTAATATGTTTCCTTCCTGCGATGGACATCAATATTAGACATCACCATAGCTAAACTTAATTGAGCAAGAGATATAGATAACACTAACCATTTGTCTTTGATCTCTTATGATTTATCTTAATCACCCATTTTGAGGTCCTATCAATGATTTCAATCAAAATGATTTAGAGAGAAAGGAATAGGGTATCGATCATTATCATTTGTTTGTTGTGCTTGTGGGTACTCTTGTAAAATAATCTTGGTGCATACTTTCTTAGTTGTGTGTAGGAAGGTTGTTTAGGCTATGTTGTTTACTATTGTGTATGCTTTGGTCCAATATATTCTAGGATTATAATGTGCATTCCAACTAGGTATCCATATGTCAAGGTGTGAACAAGAATTATCCTATCTTTTTGTCGATTCAAAGTCCAATACACTAGATACAATGTTGTCTTGATTATTAATAACTTAATGTATTGTTTCTATGTGTTATATCAAACAATAAGGAACAACATAAATCTCAATCCAAAAATGTGAGAAATTCATCTTGCATTTCATCCTCATTTTGCATTGTCTCGTCACCATCTGTAATAAAGTCTTGATGGATCACAGACTTGTTGGATCTGTTGATCATCAAAGCTTGAGGCTCTCCGATAGTCTGATGGGAAATTCAATGAGTGGGGAACCAATTTGATCCTCACTTAATACCTCTAGGATTTTTATAGAAAGTCAACTCTTCTTTGGGATTTGGAGAAAAGGGTAGAAGCAAATGTAAAAATAAAACATAAAATGGTGATGCACCAATGCTTTTACAACATTTAAAACCCAATCATTCCTATGAGTGATATAATTAGACATAGAATGCCACAACCCCTCATTGTTGGAAAGAGAATGAACAAAAAATGCTAACAACAAGGACAATGTAAACATCCAAATCTTTCCACAAGAAGTGATCACTAAGGTACGATCAAACATAAATATTTCTAAGGGTGATAGAAAAAATTTCAGAAATTGCATAAACTCTTCCTCCTAATACAACATAATATAACAAAACAAGAACCCTTCAAAAAAATAGAGAAGTCCAATGACATAATCTAGTTTTCACAAGTTATTAATCTACTATATGAGCATACAACACAAAAGTTATCCACTTAAACTATTCAAATTGAGCTTGCAGGACAAAGTGTTTCATTCAGAACAAAAGCATAAAGAAAGAAAGCTTGATAAAGGCCATACATGCATAGTCTCAAAGATTTCTCCATAATATTTTGTGCTTTAAATATCAAATGAATTTTAAAATAGAGGTCAGATGCCAATATGAAAATAGTTTAAGATTTAAAAGATATAACATGCCAGAGAAAATTAGTTCTACAACTTTCGCTTCTAAAAATAGTTCTATATCCTAAGAAAACTAAAGAAACTTTTCCTTAACAAAGGAAACTGAAACTTGGAATCCAACCCTTTCATCTGTCACTGCCTCTCTTTTATAGATATGGAAAGAGGAAATATCCACCACAACAGAAAATTAATTACAATGAGATGTTGGCATTTGATAGCACGTGATCTAATCATAGATTTTTATTTAGGTCACAACAATCTTTGCTCATCAATTCTCAATTTCCGCATTAATACTTTTCAGATATTTATCAAAGATAAAGGTTTGTAAATGATCAAATCCTAGAAAATAGCCTAGAAAAGGTCTATTTGACAAATCATGTCGCCCAAGAGCACCAACTCAAAGATTTCATCCTAAAAATAAAGAAAAGAAAAAGGCCAATAAGCTCCTACAAACTCCCAAAATACATTGCTTCATAAAAAGCACAATTTTCCCCTACCGAAGAGATGACATGTTGAATAGGTAGAAACTTACAAGCTCATGAATATAGCTCCTTGAGAAAATATCTAATGATTTGAAACATGTCCCGCCTCTCTCCGAAAAGGAAGGTAAAAAAGGAAAGTTGTGTAGCCACCGTGTGGCATATTGTGCACCTTTCCATTAACTCTATTTGAGTGTGGCCTCTTTTGAAACTAAAAATATTGTACAAGTCAAAAATCAAAACAATCAAGAAAAAAACTTCACAGTTCTTGTGACTCATTGGTGGTCTTCGCTTGTTGAGGCATGAGCATAGGCCTTTGGTAATTCTTGAAGTTTGAGGAAAATGGAATGTTGCACCTAAGAATTTGCATCAATCAGTAGGATGAGGGTACAAATTAGCGTATATACTTACTCTAGCTCAAAAAAATATTTGAAAGAGACAAATCCCCATCTGCAAGAAACCTCTCCAAGGTGATAGTAGAGTCAACAAAAAGGAAAAATATCATGCTCAATATTATTAGCCATGGGTGTAGTACTTGAATCTAGGAGCTTCCTAGAAGTTTGGACCTTGCATCGGATCATGTTTCTGCCCTCCTCAACTGTCAGTACATCTCCATCCAGTGAAAGAAGGGGGGGAAGCACAAAGCTAACTAGGATGCCAAAATCCTTCTTGATTTCATTGACCCATTTGTTTAGGGTTGAATGACACTCCTTGCACTTTTCTACTACCTTGTGATAGTTACTAATCTCATTAGATTTGATGGAGGTGACCCTTTGATCAAGAATCCCTAAAATTTTTAGGGCCTTATCAATGGCTATGCACAACATAGAAATGAAGCTTTGTTATTATACAACTCATGTTGAGCATGTTTGCACAAAATAATTGACCATTAGGCCAACCATAGCATTCAATTCTTGAACATCTCCTAAGAATTGTATAGTGGGCTCGAGAATGGCAACAACTGTGATCCACTCTCAATGCATGGATATCAGCTTCTGAATTATCAAGAGGGCCTCAGATCCTTGTGTAATAGCTAGCTCCTAGTTGAATTGAGCCTTTCTTGTTCTTTCACTTTCCTCCATTTGAATTCTTTCTCTAAGGGAATTTTTTAGTTCTAACCTCAACCTTTTTATCTCCTATTTTTCTTCTTCTTCTTCAATGTGAGCCTTTTGAAGATCAATGAAAGTTTGAGATTGGACATCATCCAACTTTCTTTTGATATTTTCAATTTCATCATGAAGTTGGACCTGTTCATTTTGAGATTCTACAAGTAACTTAGATGTTTCACCTTGCTGACCTTGAATTTTCCTTACACGAGTCATCTCAATGTCTCTGGCTCAGATCTCATTCTGTAGCATGCTCATTGTTTCCTTCACATTTTTTTCCTAACTCTCGTAGTCAGCATATATTACCTTTTGACTGGCCTTAGATTGGACTACTTTGTCATGTGGGAAAGTTTCATTCAAATCTAGACCCATGGCGTGGATGTCATAATCCTCTATCTACATCTATCTTTTGGGCTTGGTCACAAGTGGCTTCATGGTAGTGATTAACAAAGATTTCAAATCTTCATTGAAGAAAGCTTCAATCTTCTTGGTAGTGGGAAACTTGGCATTTTAAATCAATATTTTCAGCTTTATGGTATATTGAGTCTACTTGGTAGCATCGAGATGGCCTTGGAGAGTTTGAGGGACATCGATGCTCTATGTTGTAATGGAAGCGCCAGGAGGGAGTCTAAAAAGGGTGAAAAAAGGGGAGATTTCATATGTATGAGCATCTAAGGATGCAAAAGGGAGTGTTATCATGGAAAAGGGTGGGATGCCAAATTAATCTTGGGTAGGGGAAAGACCAGTGAAGGTAAAAAGATAAACAAGTTGAAGGAGAGGCACTTTCCCTGAGGCAGATGGTCTGGGAGTGATGTGTAACATGGAGGTTTCATCTATTTCAATGGGGTCCCTTGTAGGGAAATTAAAGAATCAGTAGTGGTCAAAGTAGATGTTGCTCATTAAGCACATGAGATGACTTCAAAAGATTCATTAAAAGTGGCATAGGGTGTATTCAAGAATCTTATCAACTTAGGGTTTGAGGATAGAGGATTCCTTTCCTTGGGAGGAGGTAGAGAAGCAACCAAAGATGCAAAAAAGGAAGTAGAGAGGGAGTGAAACTCACCTAGGTTGTAGTAGCTGAAAAATTTTGTAGGGTAGACTTTGTCTCTTCTTCTCTCTGGATTGGCATGTCAGGTGCACCTAAATCTTGGAATCATCTTCTCTTTGCATGACCAGAACTAGTACATTATAATCCTCTGGTATCCGATCCTTCCAAAAATTGTCCTTCAATGACTGGAGTGGACCCTCTTGCGGACCATCAGATCCTTTTTCATTTACTTCGAGCACTGGGGGAGGATAGAGGTTGTGAGTCCCTTCACCTCAAGTCTCTCTGGCTATCAGATTCCCGAGACTGAGAAGTGGATTCTTGAGACTGTGAATCCTGATGCAAAACTAGTTCATCATCAATGTCATGGTTGTTCTTTAGATTTTTGTTGTTGGAGTGAGCCTCTCAATCATAAATTTCCTCGAAATCCTCATCATGTGGCCGAGATTTCCCAAATAGGGCACCTAGGCATCTCATCTCCTATCAAAATCTCCAGAAATATACATTTTTCCTTTCTAACCATCCCCTGCACTTCAACTACATCTTGAGTAGTTTTCCCATCAGGATGCTCCTCTTATACTCTGCTTATGGCTCATAGAAACTTATCCTTTTTGGTCACCTGAGTGGTATGAAAGCTAAATAAATGTATATCTCCAGCCTATCCCAAGGCAGATTTCTCCTTCTCTCAAAATATTCCTGACTCTCATGTTTCAAACTATAGTGCTTTACCGGGTTGTATTCCGACTCATCACAAATGAGAAGTAAGGCTAAGGATGCTAGTAGATTAGTGAGCTCACCCTCAGCCTTCATCTTATTCAATGTTACTTGACGGTTAGAAATTGAGAGGGGAAATGAATATATCTTTGTTTTGTTTCTTCCAATGCCATAGATGTTGTTGATAATGGTTACTTGACGACATGCCTCTAGTATGAAGACTCTATCTATTACAAATATGGGGAGTCAAAAAATATCCCTACAAAAAATATGAAATCTGATAAATGTAAAATCCTTGCCTAGGAAATAATCCATCAGGGTCAATGTATCTTTCATCCATTGTATGACCTCAAGAGAGAAATGGCCAATATGGTGTGGAAATAGATCTTCAAGCACTAGACTTAGAAAATGATCTACAAAGCAGTAATAATCCCCTATTTTTGAAAGTATATGGGTCCACACAAAAATTGGTTGGAGACAGCCCCCTAGATCCAACTTAGACATAGGTACATTCCCCTCCAGCCACTTAGAATTTTGATGCAAAACTAAATGAGCCAAGAAAGAAGAATACCTAAATTTAAACAGAGTACTATAATTCTTCAACTATTCTAGCATGTTTCTAGCTATCACCTCAACAAAATCATTGTACCTTTGATTATTTTCCCTCTTTAGCACAAAATCCATGCCAAATTGAAAAGGGTTGACCTCCTCATCATTATCAATGCCAAAAAACTAGGCCAATATCGAGAACATGGACTGTGTGTCCTTCTTGAATTTCCTACGTGAAAGAGGAAAGTGGGGATGACCTCTCTTTGACCATTCATTTGCTTCATCCTTATATAAATTTGTTTCCCTAGCCACTTCTTCCCTAAATATGTCCATCTATTCTTCATCAAAATGCTCAGCACCCTAGGTCGTAGCGATACACAACATATCTTGTATGGCATTGGTAGAGCTAGTAACTTTGATCCTATTGCCCTCAATGGCTCCTATCCTTTTGTTGAATCTTTTGGTGCATGTGTGGACTAGCTCCATGCATGGATGTACAACAAGCAGTATGAACTATGGCATACCACAACTCCAAAGTCGATACATGAAACCCTCGAATGGTCCATGCTCTACCATTCTTTTAAACACACCTTCCCTAAAATATTTGGGGTTTGCTAATAACTTGGGGTCAAAAACATTATTAGCCATATCTAACACCACCTTTCTTGGGATGCATCTATTAGGTAACACCTTATTGAAATCAAAAGGCTGTTCCTCTTATGTTGGGGCATTGGTGAATAAGTTCTACCCAAAAATATTGGTGTAACTAGGCATTTTGTTTGAAATTATAGCTTTTCTACCAAAGGTTGATGGCTATGCCATGGCTATATCAAGAAGTTGTAGAGAATTTCCTAAATGAAAAAACCACTTTCCTTTTGCTTTTTTAGAAAACCTAATTTTGAGTGCAATTAATTCCTTGCTTGTACATATAGTTAAGGCTATGTCATTACTATTGCTCCATTAAATGCTACCACCAAGGCGATCCGTATGGATTTGAGATCTGTACCCCTTGGGAATGTAGAAAATGCCAGGAGGATGGAATTGGTACTTTCTCCCCACTGCCTCTCTTACAAATAAAATCATTGCATTGAAAGCATGATTTTTTCTATGTGAATTGTGATGAAGTGATGCAAGGTACCCTTGGAAAGATGTGACCATTAATTTGTTAGAGCTTAGCATGTTAATCCATGTCTTTTCCTATTAATAAGTTGGATAGTGCTGATGATGGAAAAGGACACATGTCAACAATCGGCATATGAGAGCATTAACTCCCAACACCCAAATTTATTTCTCAAGACATTCTGTTAGATTCTACATATGATTTATCTATCTTTCTCTAATTTCTTTGATATTTTCCCATTGCCATCTCGCCAAGAATAGACCATCTGTTGGTTAGGTTCGTGGGCTTAACTTTTCTATATATAGCTATGCCACCTTATGCAATATTCATTCGTAAATATAGCCTCTTAAGTTTAAAAATATTTTCATTGTCTTCCATTCCACCATAGTTTGCTACTCTTTCAGAATGTTTGCTGGCTTGGGTAGTCGTATTAGACTCCTCCCATGGAGGCCACAATAGTGTTTTGTGGGAGAGGTAACTAGTGACCGAATTAAGCACCTGGTGAAGAGATGTGACTTCCTTGCCATGGTCGCCTTTAGGTGGGTAGTTTTCTAGGACTTCATTAACAACAAGAACCAACTCCAGAGCAACTGCAATGTCCTTTCCCACTTCATGTCCTTGTTGCTTAACTTGAATGTGGCCAAGCCCATGACAATTGAGTTGTGCCACCAAATGTTGAATGCTTCACTGATGGAAGGGCTTGGCGAGATAGTGCAAGCAGCCATCCTTAGAATTGGTATTCCAAGTGCCATGTATCTCTGCACGAAGGTGGACTTTAGGATAGATGTACCCTAGTTGCCCTTCCTTTTTGAATTTTGCACTATGGACCTTGAGATGCACTACTACTCTTCTCAACTAATGGCTACCTATTTGCTGCGAGAGTATGGAATTGAGCACATTTTGGGACTCGCCTAGAGGAAGCACTTTGACTATCTGGTGTAGAGTCACGACGAGTAGGCCTTGGGTCTACATCCTGTGGAGCCCGCATGTGTTGTCTATTCAACCCCTTTTTTTCCCTAACAAACAAGCAAAAGAAGAAGAATAACCCAATAACAAGCCCTTTATGACTTCTTGGACAATAATTGAAGGCTTTTCCTTACTTTTTTTTGCATGTTGCCTCCTTTTCACATCTTTCTGCTCTGCTACTCTTTTTGGGTTTCCTTGAGAGGTACTTATGTTTAAATCTGAGCTATAGTCCTTGCATTATATTGTAATTTTTTCATTGAATGAATATAATAAAACTTTTCATTTCTTCTATGTTATTCTCAGATGGCTTATTCTCAAAATTTAAAATATATTTACAAAAATTCTACATATGGTAGATAACTGTTAATTTTTTTTAAAGAACTGCATACTTTAATGGAATAACTTCAAATAAATACCATTCACTAGTATATTTGAGGTATTTCCTTCCATATATTTGAGTTCATATGCATTCTTCCCCTTGCACATGCTGATTCAGAAAAGTCCCTTCCATAGTGCTTCAAATTTTATGAGTTTCCCTAGTTTTACAGTTCGTTCATTGTACTTTAGCACTAAGCTCCCCTCTTTGAATTTTGGGTTAGATGTTTTTTTTTTTAACCATCACTTTATTGTTTATTGATGGTTGATCATGGCTCCATAATATTTTTCTCTATCTTCCTCAAATTTGAGGAGTTCGCTAGCTATACCTCCATTCTAGCACTTTCTTCAATTTCTAGGGCTTTCAGTAGTTGTAAAGTAGGAATTTATATGGAAATCAGTAACACTACCTCTTTTTTATACAACAATTCATAAGGGGAGGTCTTCAGAATTTTCTTGGGAGTAATCCAGTCTTCCCACAGAGTAGGTCATAGATGCTTGTGCCAATCCCTTTGTTGTTCTGACCCAATATGCTTGATTTACCTAATTAGGTTTTTATTGGTTGACTCTACTAACCCATTTCCTTGTGGGTAGTGTTTCGATGAATTTTTAAGGAAAATACCATTGGGAATTGTCAGGTATGATGGTCTTGGGTAGGCCAAATATGGTTACTAGCTCTTCAAGGAAATTGGAAATTTCCCCCTTTGTGGCATTCTTTAGGGCTACAACCTCCATCCACCTTGTGAAGTAGTTGGTTGACATGAAAATCCACTTGTGTTCAACAGTAGAAATATGATTTATCATTCCAATAAAATCCAAACCCTATTGAGCAAAAGGTTCCTCAGTTACAATCAGGCTTAGGGGAAAAGCGACACTCTTTCTTTTAATAAAAAATTTCACTAGGCACACTTTTGCACCAAATGGTGTGCTTCAAAAAACATAGAGGGCCAATAATATCTTGCTCACATTATCTTTAAAGTGGTAGTCTTGGCAAAGAAATGTCCATTTTTGGGACTGTGATGGAATTCATTGAGAATTCTTTCCACCTATAACTTTTCTAAACATCAGAGTAATACACCATCATAATTTCTTTTGAATAATATACCCTTAATT
The DNA here is from genome assembly GCA_007258455.2 of Sequoia sempervirens. Taxonomy (NCBI): domain Eukaryota; kingdom Viridiplantae; phylum Streptophyta; class Pinopsida; order Cupressales; family Cupressaceae; genus Sequoia; species Sequoia sempervirens. The sequence continues at coordinate 942,035,484 of VDFB02271358.1, forward strand.
AATACATACCTTGTGCCTTGCAATTGTTAGTATCACCGTTTATGAAATGAAAGGCTAGTCGGGTAGTACCCTTTTGCATATACTCTATTCAATCAACCATCTAGGATTCATCAGACTCAAACTTCTGAGTGAGCATGGAAGCTATGCTATATTGGCCACTATATATATAGAGTAGGAAGTCTTTGGAAAAATTAGGGTTGACCAATACTGGGGCTATAGAGATTGCTATCTTTAAATGCACAAAAGCTTGAGCATTGTTAGATATGATGGTCATGGACGAGCCAAATCTAGTTACTAGCTCTTCAAGGAAATTGGGAATTTCCCCCTTTGTGGCATTCTTTAGGGCTATGGCCTCCATCCACCTTGTGAAGTAGTCGGTCATGAGGACCCACTTGTGTTGGGTGCTAGAAATAGGATTTATCATTCCAATAAAATCCAAACCCTATTGAGGAAAATGTTCCTCAGTTACAATTAGGCTTAGGGGAAAACTGACATTCTTTCTTTTTCCAATAATTTTTTTTCACTAAGTACACTTTTGCATTAGATGGTGTGCTTTGACAAACATAGATGGCCAATAATATCCTACTTGCATTATCTTTAAAGTTGTAGTCTTGGTAGAGAAATTTCCACATTTGGGACTATGATAGAATTCATTGAGAACTCTTTCCACCTATAACTTGTCTATACATTGGAGCAATACACCATCATAATTTCTTTTGAATAATATACCCTCAATTAATACATACCTTGTGCCTTGAAATGGTTAGTATCACCTTTTATGGAATGAAAGGCTAGTCAGGTAGTACCCCTTTTGCATATACTCTATTCGATCAGCCATGCAAGATTCATCAGACTCAAATTAGTTTGAGTAGACCTGATCAGTCTCTTTTTCAGCTATGGGACTTTATTTTTGTGCAATGTATCCACATAGACCTCTTCCTCAAACCAACTTGGTTGGTCTAATTTCCACATCATATTCTAGGATCTTGGTGATCCAATTTTCCATTTTTTATGTTATCTCACCTTTTGTGATATATTATCGCACATTGGGATGTGCTATGAGAACAACGATTTTGTTGGCCAACACCAAGTGTGAAAACTTTTTTTAGCTTTTAACAATGTAAAAAGATTTCTTTTCTACAAAATTATACCTGGCTTCATAACCTTTAAGGGTCCTTGAGTGGAATGCAATAGGATGCTCTCCATTATCTTCATTGCACTTCTAAGTGAGAATGGAAGCTATGCTATATTGGCCACTATATACATAGAGAAGGAAGTCTTTGGAAAAATCAGGGTTTACCAATACAGGGGCTATAGAGATGGATATCTTTAGCTACTCAAAAGATGCTTTTCCTTTGGCGGTCCATTTGAAAATCAATTTTTTCTTCAACATCAACATAATTGGTCGTGCAGTCGCTTATGATTCACTGGCAGGGGTAATTCCATTAATGATCTAACCCTTTTAGGGTGTATCACTATTCCCTCCTTAGATACCACAAATCCAAGTAACTTTCCTTGAGGTACTGCAAAAACAAACTTTTTGTATTCAAAGAAATATTGAACTATTGGAATTTATGGAAAACCTTTTCTAGATGATCAAAGTGATTATCTTTTTATTTTGAAAAGAACATTAGGTCATCCAGATATATTAGGATAATCAAGTTGATCAATCCCTGGAAAGCAATATCCATTTCCTATTGAAAAGTCGCACCAACATTTGAAAGTTTAAATAGCATTATTGAATATGCAAATATTCCCCACCTAATGGTAAACATTTTCTTATGTTGATCAACTTCCTTCACATATATTTGGTTATACATTGAGAAACCATCTAGTGATGAAAACATCTTTGATCCGGCCATAGTCTATAGAATCTACTCCATCAATGGCAAGCGGTAATGATCTTTTAGTGAGGCTTTATTCAAATCTCATAAATTGACAAAAATCCTAATATCTCCATTCTTTTTTCATATTGGCACTAGATTTGACACCCATGTGGAATGTTTGATCGAATATATGATTTTTCACTCAACCAATTTGGTGAGCTCCTACACCATCAATGCCTCAACCTTTGGATTGATTGGCTTTTACTTTTTTTTGAATGGGTTTAGATCCTTCTCCCAAGTCAATGGTATGTTGAATTATGCTTAGGTCATACCCTCTGAGATCATCATAGGTCTAGGCAATAAATCTCTCATATTTGAAACATAGATCCTTCAGTATTTTCTTGTTCTTGTGAGGAACTTCTTTTCTAACTTTTAACTATTTTCCACTTCTAAGATCAAGCTCGTCATAGTCCCTAGCACCTATAGTGAACCTTTTCTTTCCATTTCTCACATCTTCACAATAAAGTGATTCTCAAGGGAAATTAATCCTCGAGGAAGCTTTTTACCTTTTAACTAGATGAATTGCTCTTCGGGAAATTTTGTTCCTAGTGGTGAATAGTTGGAATTCATTCCTCCTTTCTATATGAAATCAACAATTTGAATGTCATCATCAAAAACTTGTAATTTTTCATCGTTGTTGGGAATTGAGGGTTAGACGATGACTTGTACTGCATTCTACTTGGTTGACTCAGAAATTGGTTCAAATTGTGAACTAACAAAAGCCACCTGATCAACAACACTATTTTGAGATCGGGGAATGACTTGTATATATAAAGCTTCAAAGCTCTCAATTAAGTCCCAAATCCAGTTTCTATATGATTTCATTCTTGTGTTTTTTGCAATCACTTTCCCATGGACCTATCTCACCACTAGCTCTAAATCCCTGAAAGCTTGTACTCTCTTTATGCCCATTCATTCTATAAGGATTAGACCATCAACCAAGGCCTCATATTCACCATCATGTTTGAGCATGAGAACCGAAAATGGTAAGATTTGAGGGTCTCTTATCCCGTCAGAGATACTATTCAGAAACTCAACTTTACACTTGACACCATCAAAATACAAGGTCCATAGATGCTTATCTCCTATATCATCATATTCCTCCCAATCCTTCATTAATTTTGGGAAGACCTGATCATCCTAAGAAATCACATAGACTCCTAGCCCTATTGCATGAAAGTTTCTGAATGGATCAGAATCAATGAATTGGTTGAGGGGAACTTCTTGTTTGGAAGTACGATGACTTGTATCTTCTTCATCTTCCAAAATTTCAACACAATATCTCTCCTGCTAAGAGATGTAGGTATGCGTTGCTTCAAAGCATAGGACTACATTGTCCATAATTTGTTTAGGATGCAAATATTTAGATAGAATCTTCATCTTTGCCCCATGCTTGGTTCTGAATATTAGGTGGGACCAGTCAAGTGCCAAGTATCTGCCAAGCTCCACAATGAAATCTCTTGAAAGACACATTTTGAAGATCGATGGATTGTTTGTCACTACTATTTCTTGTGTGACTATTTGGCTTGAACATGACAAGACAGCCAGAGATAGATATTTTATCGAACTGATGGTTGAAACCTTCTTCTCATTTAGTTGCATGATTCCTTTTTCAAGGGGTTCATAATTAAGTTTTAGGGCATTGACCACTTGTTTTTGCATGATAGTTGTGCTATCCACCAAATCAATCATATTATTCTAAAAAAGCTTATCTCCCACAATAAGTGTTAAAAAGAAAGGTGTGGGATTTTTCTTTCTTACCTCTATCTCTTTTGCATTTCTCACATCATCTATATAAGTTGCTACTTTTGGAACTTGAGGGGTTGACATGAATCCTTTATCTCTACTTTGGATACATGATGGAGTCATGTTTGTCTGTGGCATTTGTTCTTTTTTCAATGCTTCTTGAAGCAATGTTTTTTTTTCAAGAATAGATATGAAATTCCATAGAGATGCATTGGAAGGCACCTTCTTCAATTGTTCCAACTGGTTGGTTCTTTTTCTTGAATGGTATCTCTCTCATTTTTAGAAGAAAATATTATGTCGTGACTAGGCTCGATGCCTTGCTTGCTTCCTTCTCTGAAAATAATGGATTATACAGCTACCGAATAGGTCAGAATCTGAGTGATGGAACCTACTTTCTTGCAGCGATGGTTGATGTGGCTGAGGGAGTAGCAAATCTTGTTGCACATATTCTCTCGTGAGCCTTCTTTTGGATTTTGTGTTGTAATCTAATTGCACATGTGGGGAACTAGTCATCATAACTTCATTCATGAACACTGCATCTTCCTCTTCCATCCATAAAAATAGCACTTCGTCGAGTGTGATATCCATCTATTGCTCCAAGGACATCCCTTGCATTTGCATCCTAAAATGAGCATTTTTCATTTTGGAAGACTCATATTCATCTACATTTGGGAGCATTCCCTTACTTCTTTATTCTGGTATCTTTTGTTCTATATTCCCCCTTGGACAATTTTGGGGCATATGGCTATCATTGCATGGAAAGCACCATATATTCTCATCTTCTACCAAATTGTTCTAGCCTGGAGTCAAATTTTTAATCAAGTTGTATTTGACTATTTGTAGCAGCATGGTTAGTGGAACTATCTAGTTTGTAGACATTTCATGTTGACCTCCTCCTCTAGAGGATCCTTGGTATGGATTTTACCGATAAGATGGCTTTCCCCGCCATAGAATTGCATGGTCTTCTTTGTAGGTGTTCCTTGTTTTCATTTGATAATGACCAACTCATTATCAAAATTATGCATGATACTTTTCATGTCATTGATATTAGCTACGATTGAGGAAGAACACGATGTGCTTGTTTGGGCAGCAGGATACATGTACATATATTGCGATGTAGCTGACATTAATTATGTAGCAGGAGCATTTGGAGTAGCTTCTTCTTGGAGGAAACTAGATATTTTTGTAAATATAAGCATCGAAGGTCATAGCGGAAGCTTCCCAACATCAATTAAATTGTTTTTCGCATGTACAACCAACTCATATTGGTCGGGTAGGATATCCCCTCCCATGGACATTATCATTACTATTATGTTCAAGTTGAGGACCTTCAGATAAAACATGAACGCCATTGTGGCTTGGGGTCGAGCAATCATAGAGATCCTTTGCTACCTAGGTCTTGTGAAACTTGGTGTTAAAATCACTCATGGCCTCTTGTTGAGCTCTCTTGATGCCAATTTGTTGTTATAAAAATGAACAGACTCCTTTCTCTAAGAATCATTTGAACAGCCTTTCTTTGAGATGATCCCAAGAGATGATAGAAACCACTCAGCCAAAGAACATTACGAATCTTGGGCCTTTCCTTTGAAACAAGAAACTAATAGCCTCATGTGATATTTTCCTTAGCTATATTATGTACCCTACATATTTGCACTATATCTTGAAGGTCTTTGGAAGGGATTTTGAATTATTCTCAAAATAATTTTGTAATATCCTTGAGGGCATTAGTAGGCATGATCCCATACATTTGGTGGTGTAAGTGGTCATAGCAGACTACCGCTATCTCGGGTTATGAAATTTCTAGGATCAGGGGGAGGTACATGAGCCATAGAGAAAATATTCTTATGAATCGAGTATACTTGTATTCTAATTTGGAAAGTTGAGCCTCTAGGTGGAGTAGACAAGGCTATAAATATTGGTATTTTACTTCTTACTCTATTTCTCCTTACAAGTGATATAGAACTTGTAAGTCTCTTTCTCCTAGTTACCAAGGAAAGTAACTAGGAGTATTAGAAATGACCTCTTGAAGATGCTCTTGTTTGGACTCTAGGCATGACACTTCTAATTTCCTTAGCCTGATTTAAGATATATTTTTTACTTCTAATCAGGCATTTGGAAAACTTCTTGTCCCATTGGGCTTCCCAGAAAAAGAGTTATTGATCATCAAAGCTTGCACCTCTCTAACAGTCTTATGGGAAATTCAATGAGTGGGGGACCAATTTGTGCCTCACTAAATACCTTCAATATTTTTATAGAAAGAAAAATCTTCTTTTGGGTTTGGGGAAAGGGTAGAAGGAAATGTAAACATAAAATGGCAATGTGGCAATGCTTTAACAACATTTCAAAACCAATCATTCCTATGAGTGATATAATTAGACATAGAACATCACAACCCCTCATTATTGGAAAGAGAATGAATAGAAAAGGCTAACAACAAGCACAATGCAGACTTTAAAATCTTTCCACTAGAAGTTTTCATTAAGGTCCAATCAAACATAAATATTTCTAAGGGTGATAGAAAAACTTTTAGAAATTGCATAAACTCTTCCTCCTAAGACAACATAATATAACAATACAACAACCCTTCTAGAAACTAGAGAATTCCAATGACATAATCCAATTTTCACAAGTTATTATTCTACTATACAACCATACAACATAGAAATCAGCCACTTAAACTATTAAAATTAAGCTTGCAAGACACAGTGTTTCATTAAGAATGAAACCATAAAGAAAGAAAGCTTGATAAAGGCCATACATGCACAGTCTCAAAGATTTTTCCTCAATATTTTGTGCTTTAAATATCAAATGAACTTTAAAATAGAGGTTGGATGCCAATTCGATAATAGCTTAAGATTTAAAAGATATAACATGCCAGATAGAAGTAGTTCTACAACTTTCACTTCTAAGAATAGTTCTATATCCTAATAAAACTAAAGAAACTTTTCCCTAGCAAAGGAAACTAAAACTTGGAATCCAACCCTTTAATCTATCCGTGCCTCTCTTTTATAGCTATAGAAAGAGGAAATATCCACCACAACACAACAGTAATTACTACCAGATGTTGGAATTTCATAGCACATGATTTGATCCTAGATATTTAGTTAGGTCATAACAATCTTTGCTCATCATTTCTCAGTTGTAGCACTAATGTTTTTTAGATATTTAGCAAAGATAGAGGTTTGTAAATGATCAAATCCTAGAAAAAAGCTTGGAAAAAGGTCCAGTTGACCAATCATGTCACCAAAGGGCACTGACTCAAAGCTTCCATCCCAAAAAAGAAGAAAAGAAAAAGGCCAGAAAGATCCAAAAAACTACCAAAAGATATCACTTTATAAGAAGCGCAATCTACCTGTAGCGAAGAGATGATGTGTCAAACAAGTGGAAACTTTTGAGCTCATGAATATAGCTCCTTGAGAAAATCTCTGACAAGTTGACACATGTATTGAATCTCCCAAAAGGAAGGGAAAAAAAGAAAGTTGTGTAGCGATCAAGTGACGTATTTTTCATCTTTTCAATAACTCTACTTCTGCGTGGGCTCTTTCGAAACTGAAAACATTGTACAAGCCAAAAATCAAAATGATCAAGGAAAAAATACTTCATAGGATCTTTTGAAGCAATCATCAAAATTAACGGTCCTTCATTTCTTATTTTTCTATCTTCTCTCCTCGCTAACTTGGTATCATGACAGCCAACAAAAAAATCATCATTGCATCCACCCTTTGTCCACAAACTGTCAATATACATGCATCTCATAATCATAAGCATAATCATAAAAAATCCATCAACATAATCATTGCATATCACATCATACATTCTGTTTTATCATTTGAGTTGTGATGAATAATATAGATGTGTTATTCTAAGCATCTTAAATCATGTCATATCATAAGCATTTGCATCCATACATCCATAGGAATACATTATCATTATAAAAGGCATAGAAAATACACAAAAATAAATGCATCCACATCATTTGTATCGCATCCACATCATTCCATAGCATATCATGAAAAAATACTTAAAAAGAACATAACATTTCATCCATCTATCACATAGCATCACATATCACATAGGCATAAGTAAAGTGCATCCATACATGATCAACTATAAGAATCTCATATAATATACATGAAATAAAGTTAACACATCACATCATATAAAATCCATATCTGTATCATATATATATCAAAAATTAATGTCATGGTAAAAAATTTAGATTAGTGTATGGATAAAAATCATAAGTACAATATCCATCAGGCTATCGAAAAAGGATCCCATGAATGTATATCTATGGTAAAGAATGGGGAGACAATATAGTACATTGTCTATATATAAAAGGCTAGCCTAGGGAAAAAAATTCAAAAGGTGTCTATATATAAAAGCTAGCCCAAATGGTTGTTGCCCTCTTTGGCTTGCCTCTCAGGCTGATCCATAGCTCTCGATTGTGCATCACTACGCTGCAAAAATTTAGGTTTTCTAAGTGCTTGCAATACATCTCGATGGTAATGCTACCTATAATATGTGGACTCTATCATCGCCTCTCTATACAGTCTAGCCGAAATAGTCTTGCAATGTGTGGCCACCATCATAGCCTCTATCTTCTTGAGTCAGCCAACCTCTTGATCCCTCTCTATGATCATGGCCTGTAACCACTATAATGCCTAATATCTCTTGGAAATGATGCCTGCAACATGTTTTAATGCCTCGTCTCGCTCAACGGTAATATCCAAAACCTACTGGTAGGCCTGATCTCACTCACCAATCAAAATATACACTTGCTACTACAGTTGTTGTATCTAAGCATCTTTGGCATTTGTTGGTGGTGGTGGAACTACTTACTACTATACAACATGCAGTTGAACCTGAGGAGGCTACTATCCAATTGGTGGAGCCCCCAAAGCTTGACCATCCTAGCCATCCTACCCACCTTGTCCTCTGACTCTAGACCCCTTGGGCACTTTGGATCTCCCTCACAAAGGAGCACTGGCTAGATCTGTCAAATGTCATAGAGGTGTGAACCAAGCATCATAATTAGGCATAGTTTGTGCTACCACCTCACCCTAATCATAGGCCCATGGCTAATCTGCTAACTATCTAAATCTCTCAACTACATTGGGAGCTGAAATGGTTGGTCCCCATGTGTGAACCTCTAGAGCCAACCCAGCAAAAATTGCCCTATAGGCATCATTTGGCCTGTCTTGGACCTCCCCAAACTGTCAAGCCACCTTGTCTAGTAAATATCACTCAATAATGGTGTGCTCATGACCCTACATATATCAGTTTTGCATGGAAAAATATAGCTAATGTACATCATCATACCATGGTCGAATGGCGCCATCAAAAAACTATCATATCATCAATAACTTGTCACTTGTACATGAGCCTAATCTATCCATTGTTCCTCAATGCAATCACACCTTGCTATTGCTAGATTATAGGATCATCTAGCTCCACGTCTTCCATCTACACAAAGTTCAGAGCATGGCGATATGCTCCCATGCCCAAATATGAAGTAAATACACCCCTACACCAATGGCTCTCCCATCACAATAAATGAAGTCATGTATGTCATGGTATGGTGAGGCCAACATCATAGGCCCCAATGCAAAAAGTGTACTCTTGTGAAGTATCTAGTGTCATGCCAAGCCCCATCCTGGGTTGAACCCTCTACTACGTCTGTCAGGAACCACCAAACCTAAAATAATGGCTACAATAATCAATCTGAAGGCTAGCACATAACCTCTATATGACTTGAGGTCGATTTATGATGTAATTAAAATAATTTCCTTCATCTCCATCACCTCATGATAGGCATCAAGTTCAACATCAACATCATAGATCACGTGATCCCCATGTATCAACAAACATAGAATATTCCATACATCCTCTAGAGTCATAGTTGCCTCACCTATCAGAAGGTGGAATGATGAGGTCTCACTCTGCCATCTATCACACAAAGCGGTCATCATAGCTAAATGTGTCTAGATGATGAGTGCATATGCCATGTACCAAAGGCTCATCTTTTTCAATTCCTCTTGGCGTAACTTTGACAGATCACCTAATCTCTCTAATAGAGTGGGCCTTTGTTCATACGACATCAGCGGTGGAATGGCCTCTTGCATCCACAAACCACGTGACATTGGGAAATTGAGGAAATTTGACTCAATTTGGAATAGCGTTGCTATATTTAAATTTCAAATTGTGATGCCTGAAATAATTTCAAATTGTAAATCGCAACATGTGTCTCCAAACACACGAGTGTCACTATCTACACTTTGGAAACTATAACCCTAATTTCTAAATTGGCAAGAGCATCACTATATAAGCATGTGTCGCAATTTTAAATTAGAAACCCTAATTTTAAATTGTGACTAGCATCGCCATATAAATATACATTGCTATAATTCATTTGAGCATCATTTATTGCAATTTGGACATCACTATATAGTGACACCCCAAAAGTTTAAATTTCAAAGAGAGATAAATGCATTAAAAAGTCAAATTTCAAATCAAGTTTGGACTTACATACCAGTTGTCTTGTGCCTAGAAGTTGCTGATACTATCAAACTCAATCAGAGATGTGCTTAGGAAGCTCTCATCGTGCCATCTCATTCGAGGGTCGGAGCTCAAAATAGCAAGAATCTCTCAAGTGTAAATGCATAAATGAATAGAAAGTGACCCTTCTTGGTCTATTTAAGCTAGAAAATTAGGGTTTTTTGCCCTAATTTCACCTTCAAGCTAGGGTTTATCATCATTTTCACCAAATTTTCTAATTGAAACCTAATTTTGCATCATTTTTTTGTATTTTTGGCATAATTCTTGCATCCTAGAGCTTTTTTGGACCCTCAGGGCAGGTTTTAACCTTTATCGAGAAATTAACCCAAAATTCAAAATTTCCACCTGATTTCTAGAGGGGGCAAGTAATCAGCTTTATCCTTCAACTAGAGTATCTGAAAAAATAATTTTATTTTTTTTATTGAAGTAGCAATTTTGATCTGAAGAGTGTTATTCTTTGAATCGAAGCATTAGGTACCTAGCCTCAAAGAGGGGAGAAATGTAGACACTAAAAAATGTCCTCAATGATATCATACACTCAAAAGAGGTTATTTGACAGCATTTCCTCTTTAAACCCATCCTCTTTTTGCTTAATTAATTAAATTAGCCTAGATATTTAATTAATTGCATCATTTTCGTCTATTAACCTAATTCATCAATTTAGGTTAACTCACTCCCCTTTCACTCTAACATTTCATCTCATTAAATTAAATAAATCAAACTATTTAATTTAATCCCCTAAGTCATCTTATTTAATTAAATAATGCTAAGTTATATAATTAAATATCCTTTCATTCCTCTCCCATTCATTAAATCATTTAATTTAATGAATATCACCTTTTATTCCTCCAAATCCCCTAATTGCATGATTAAACCTTGTTTAATTAGTAATTAAACTAATTTTCCTCTAAAAGGGGAATATTCCCATGGCATATTCCTTATCCCCCTTTTGCACAATTAAGAATTTCTTTTAATTTGAAAAATTCCTTTTACCCTCACCCAAATGAATATTCCTAGGAATATTCTTAGTCCTCAATCATTTGAAAATGGTATATTTTCACTTAGCTTCTAATGCAATTTTTAATCTTTAACCTTTTGAACAACTCACCTTTGACCAGTGTGAGTGTGGACATTGAAAAAGTAACCCTTCTATTTTTTATGTCTCATTTGGGTCCTTTTGATTTTGGCCTAATTGTGCCTTGATTTAGTGTTGTAATGTGGATAACACATTCACATTAGGTCTTGGGCCCTTGTGAATTAAAAAAAACTCAAATGGTACCTTAGTTAAGCATTCTAAAGTGTTGAAACACACTTTCACACTTTTTTAGGGTCTTGTTAATGTATTTCGCCTAAATAACCTCTTTTCTATCATTTACCAAGCCTTATTTCAAGGTGTTGTAAAGTGTTGTAACAAAATTTCACACTTTTCTAGGTTTTTTATTAATATTTGGACCTTCTTATGCCTTAATTGACCACATTTTACACTTACAAGCCTTACATAAGTGTATTTTTGATACTAATCTTGATAAAAATCATTTAAAATATCTAACCTTAAGTGGGACCCATTTTCATTAGGGGTGAATGAGTCCCCTTTCGCATAAAATTTAAAATAATTTCAAAATTTTGGTGGGTTTTTATTTTCTAAGATCTACGGTCAGCCTGTGATGTATTTTTAGGAATTATTGTATAATCAAGTATAATATGAGGTTTTTCTACTCATTCCATCCCTCCCTAATATCCTAATCAATCCAACAAGAAATCAAGTGATCTAGCATTCAAGCATTCTGTTTACAAGAGAACTCAAACACATTGGAGCCATTACTTGCATGTTTGCAACATTCTACTTCAAAATTTTGGTGATTTGTAGCATTTCTTTTGTTCATTCTTCATTTTCTTTCCATATTTCATTTTATTTTCAAGGTTATAACTACCAACCCAGGGTCTGACCAAGACAAACCCCTATTCACTAACTATCAACAATTTTTCCCTCTCTTTGCATGAGATTTATAGGTCTAGTTTGATGCATATCTATCAAAGAGAAAGATTAGAAAGTTTCCATCAAGTTTCCAAAATCATTCAAAGTTGTCAAAACCCTAGGAGAAGCTTGGAAAACACCTACAGGTTGAATTTGAAAATTTTGGACTTGGATCCAAATCAGGAGTAGAAGTGCAAAATGAGGTCTATAGATTCCACTTTTGAATTTCTAGAAATCAGGAAGTAGACAGATTCACCATTAGTGGAAAATGACTCCCACTACCAAGGCCTAAACAAAGATTCTACAGATTTGACTACCCTTTTTCCTGAAACCTATTCAGATAGAGTTTTTCCAAGAAGCAGGACTAAGTTGCCCAGCTTGACTTATGAGTCCCAATTGGCTTCAACAATGAATTCTTTATGATTCCAAAGCTCATTTACATCTCTTTCCAATCTCCAGGTGCACACTTTCAATTTCATAAGTTTCTATTACAATTTACTTGCATTTCTAGGTCATTTTTCATATCACAACGTGTTTTCAAACATCTTGCATTTTCCAAGTTTTGTATTAGTGTTGAACTTCTTTATCAATTTCAATCCTTGAGGACAATCCCCTTTGACATATTTCAATCTCTTTTGCATTGGAATCTCAATGGTTTTTTCTTGAGTGTGAACATTATGAAATCAAACCCCTCTTCCTTCATTCCCCTGTTGGTGTGAACAAGGAAGTTGTGCATTGCATTTCCATTGTCCACATTTTGGTGAACCTGACTTTTGAACATCATAATTCTACTTTGGAGTGCATTTACATCCTAGGAATAGCTTACATTAGCATTCCATTGTATTTTGCATTGTTTAATTTGCATTCTAGGGTTTAAACTTTGCATTAGTCAAAAGTTCATATAGCTTGCATTATTTCATTTCATTTCATTAAAAATCAATAAAATTCAGCATTAGAAAATATAAAAAAACATAAAAAACAATTTAAAAATTCTGATTTTTTTAAAAAAAAAATCAGTACCAGGACTCATTCTCTACCTTGGGTGAATTAGTCCCTTTGCATTGTTTCCACTACTTTTTTTGTTATTTAATCTTCAATTTCTACATTTTTGTTTATTGTTCCCACATTATTGTTTTACTTTCTAGATTTATATTTCAAGCAATTTATTATTGTTAGCTTACATTGCATTTTCATTCACCTTGCATGTAGTAGCCTTTACATGAGTGTTTGGTGTCCTATTGCTAATACCATAGTGAGAAGAATTTTGAGACTCATGTCATCCTATGATAACACACTCATGGATCTTGGGTTATCTAGAGCTTCCACTCATATTATTAACACTAGTACACTAGGCATGGATAATACCCTTAGCAACTCATTTCCTTCAAATAGCATGCAAGTTGAACCAAAGAATGATCATATCCCACAAGAGAAGATAATTCAAATTCATGGACTTACACTACAACAAATCCTTGTGATTTTCTCCATTTTTTTCTTACACCCACTATTTTAATGTATTTTTTGGATTTTTTTTGAAAATATCAGCGCTATTTATTCGGATGGTGCAATTTTTGGCATTTATTGTGTCAATCAGTACAAGTTGGCACTAATTTAGGTGATAATTAGTGTCTAGAGTAATGCCATCTTTAGCACCGATATTAGCTTCAAGTGTAGCATTGCTTTTAGCTCTAACTTTAGCTTTGCATTTAGCTTTGGTTTTAGCATCGATTTAGACACCCCTATGTAGAAGAGACTTATTTATATGTCTCATCGACGATGTCAAATAGTGAAATTTCAACAAGATATAGGCATATCTAGGAGAGAATCACTTATGTCACATCAACAAGGTATATCTACAAGTGCTCAGTGAAACACAACTCTTGGATATAACAAAGTAAGGCCAATGAGACATTGATATATCGGTAAGATAAATAAGATTGTCTCATCGACACTCTTCAAGTAATGATCAAAAGCATACACCGCTATGCCATTGAGAAGGTGAGCAACATATGTCGTAGAGCAGTATACACCGCAACCCCGCAGCAAGAAGCCTTGAGCAAGGTGGTAGTGTGATAAATAGTAGAAGGGAAGGGGAAAACACCACTATACCACAACGATAATCACAAGTCTCCCCGACATGGTCGAGTTACACTGATATATAAAGAAATACTACCGAAGGAAAATATCAATGGGACAGTGGCATATCGGCAAGAGATATTAACTTGTCTCATCCACACCAGCAACCAACATAAGAGGAACATAATATCTAATGTTGATGAGACATTGAGATATTGGTAAGACAAATAAGATTGTCTCATCGACACTCTTCAAGTAATGATCAAAAGCATACACTATTATACCACCTGGAAGGTGAGAACCATATGTAGTGGAGCAGTATACACCACAACCCCACAACAAGAAGCCTTGAGAATGGTAGTAGTGCAGTAAATGTAGAATCATTACAATTTATAGCAAGTCACATCAATTACCAAAATTAAATGCTATTAAATTATTAAGGGTTTCCAAAACTAATATGACTAAATACTGCACCATCCAAAGATAAGTGATTTTTCCCAATATCACACTCAATTGCAGTGCACTAGTATGGAAGGAGCTAAGGATACGAGAAGAGGAAGTCCTGCAAGCGTGAAATACGTGGGTAAGTGCATGAAAACTCTCTGAAAGAGCTCTATTAATATAAAAAATATTTCAATTCTTTATCATCTGAAGCCATAGTAGAGAAAATTGAAACATTCCTCCTAAAATAAAACAATCAAAAGTAAAAGAAAGCTAGCCTAAAATTAAAGATGAAGAAACTAAAGTAAAGAAGCGACCACTCCATCTGCCCATATTAGATATACTTCTAGGGTCTACTAAAGAGGGTAATAAGAAGTTTCTCATGGACACCATACAAATTTGTAGGCATGCCCTCATTTCCAAATCTTGATAAGACCTATTTTGGTATTTTTACAGGAAGAGAAATGAGAAGATTCTAGTGTCAAATGCTTGGATGTTGGATATAGCAAGGTTGATTTTCCCAAATGCGTTTGTTGTTGTAGAATTTATCAGACTACTATCCAAACACTATCACTCAACTACCAAAACAATAAGGTTTCCAAATGACACAAATATTGGTAGAAGTAACCAGAAAAGCCATCATTGACTATTTTGGCTTAAATAAGAAGGCTCTAGCCAAGATAGACCTATAGAAAAGTGAGGTGGATTATGATAGATTAAAAAAGACTTATAGAAGTGATGAGGTACCCCTATATATGAAAAGAGGAATTGGTAATAAAACATTCCCCATCTCTACTACCACTACTAAACCATTTAATGCGACAGGTTTTCAGTATTACTTTGTGAATACATATTTAGCTCTTTTCCAAGTGTTGGGGATAGATGCTCAAGATAAAATGTGAATAGGCCTAATGATGATGGCCATGAGAATTCAAAACCCTAAAACTAATATTGAATATGACTTTGAATCATACCTTAAGAAGGAATTAGATGATGAATTATCCCAAGTTATAGAGGATAGAGCACCAATTACATTCATAAACTATTCCCTACTGTGTCATCTAATATTGTACTACAATAGGGACCAATTGACTAAAAGAATGGACTTGGCTACAATAGATGAGCAAGGGAATCCCATACCTATCCAAAAATGATGCTATATTTGGGACAGCCGGTGCAAGAATTCAAGCTTTTTTGTATTCTACGAAGACTTTATACATAGAATCCTTCAAGTTATTGGGTATGCAATACCAAGATTTCCAACTAGAATGTTGCAACTAGTGAAAACTTTGTCTTTAAGACTAGAGCAGGGTCATACACACAAAATTTTGGAGATTGGTTCTTCCTCCCAAAAGTTACAATAATAAGAGTTTACGGATGCCATGTTGTTGCACACATAATACCAAAAATTTTGCCCCTCAGATTAGAATTTCTTGAATTTATGTGGGAAATGATGTGGATGGAGAAAGATGTAATGCACAAGCAGAAGAAAGGCACTTTTCTACCAAACCAAATCAACTGTGAAGTTGGACTGTAGGCTTAGACACACTAGAGAAGTTATAGTATTATTTGAAGACAAGATATGCATTGAAATATGGAAAGGAAAGAGCCTTTGACCTTGAAAATCATATGAACAACATAAGGCACAATATTCTGACCAAAATGTAAGTGCCACACCAAGTGGATTTTGAAGAAGATGTCATAAAGAGCTGCATTGCTTATAATGATGTATTTAGTAGAAGGAAAAAATGGGAATATATGAAGGAGGTTGAAGAAAGGACAAAGCAAAGGTCCAAGGATTTCCTAGGATACTTTGTTGAGGAAAGGACCCCATCAAGAGGATAAAATTGATAATTGGTAGATTTGAAGAATTGCACAAAAAGAAGGAAGCATATCTTGAAGAACATCATAGTGGTGCAACTATAGAGCATACCCTAGGTGAAACCTCTAAGCCTCTAATGGAGCAGTTACCTCCCAAAAGATAGAAGATAGGAAGCATTGAGTAGTTAGTACCTTATGAGGATATTGAAGAGGTGGGCAATACCGAGGAAGTGGCTACAGTATTGTAGTCATTGAAAGGTGATATTGAAGTTGATCAACCCATCCTTGAGACCATTGCCCATAAACACGAGGAAAGGATGGGTGATGTAGAAAAAAAAAGTACAAAGGTACATGAAGATGAAAGGGAAATTGTAGCCAGGAGATTCATAGAAGATGATGAACTCATTAACACCCCTGAGTTTAAGGATTTTTGGATCAAGATAAAGATAAAATAATTTCAAGAGAGGATGGAATCAACTCAAGCAGGAATTAAAGAATTAGAGAAAAATGAAATGGTAGCACAAACTTTCTAGGAATTAAGAGTTGACAACATTGACATTAGCCCCTAGAAGGATAGAAAAATGGTCTTGGAGAGCAATATGCTCATTTTCCCTTGCTTGGAATTAAAGAAAATGTTAATGCTTCATCAAGTGTGGGCTTAGAAAGATCCAATGCTAGTTGCAGAATTTGACTCTGATGAAGGTGTGAGTGGAATTGGATATAACCCAAAGATTGAAACCCTAGCCATATGGATCAAACAAAAAAATACATAGAAGCCAAAATTATTGGATTTAATTCAAGGGATGGAAGGGGAAGTGATGTTAAGGACAATACAAGATACTGCCCCTTTGGAGGAAACCACAATGACCATGCATTTAGCCATGCTCACTTGAGCAATTGTTAAG
The DNA here is from genome assembly GCA_007258455.2 of Sequoia sempervirens. NCBI lineage: Eukaryota > Viridiplantae > Streptophyta > Pinopsida > Cupressales > Cupressaceae > Sequoia > Sequoia sempervirens. Next base: position 942,052,892 of record VDFB02271358.1, read on the forward strand.
GGATTAGAAGACAGATTGAAGGAGTATGAAAAGGAACAAAGGTTCCTAAATGATGAAGTTAATAAACTATTCATGGAGAATGTCAATTGAAAGAAAAATTAAGAGTAGGACCCTCACAAAGCAAGGAGATGGTGTTATACATGCCTCCTATTGCTCCAATGGATATTGTGAATAAAATTTCTATAGAATAGGTAGAATCTCTAGAGAAGGAAGTGGATGATGTAAAGAAGGCAAGCAATCAAACCCAAGATGAAGTGAAAAGATGAATTTGTGAAGTTATGGAAAATATTCTTGAGCATAGGATAAAATTAATTATGGATAAACTGGAGAATGTGTATTATAGTTATAAAACACTTTAGTAGGCAATGGATGAAATAAAGACACATATGCTTGTATTAAATCCTTTGTTCAAAAGGTGGCAGCCTATTCAACACACTTTGGCTAAGTTATGCAAAGTTCTACAAACAAGTCTTGATGCACCCACAACATTAAAGACAACTGAACAAACTGTGAAGATGATTATTGATGAATTTCAGTATGTACAAGGGTTTGATAAAAAAATTGTAACAAAAATGGATTTATTCCATACCTGCAAATAGTGGTATGTACCTATGTATATACATAAAATTGATCATGTCTAATTAATCCTAACATTTAATTAAATATTTATTATTTAATTAATTTCTTTAAAAATCTTCTACATATGATTAAATTTAATTAATTTAATTATATCGTTCACCTAATTTATTCTTCCACTTTTAAATAAATTCATTTGATTTAATTACCACTTTCTTAAGTCCACTTAATTAATTAAATACATATCATTGTTTATTTAAATTAATTATCACATTTAAGTTTAATTAAATCCTTGATTTAATTGAATTGAATTTCCTTTCTCCTATTCAAATCTTTCTTCTAATTAATTAAATATTTTATTTAATTAATTTCTTTTACATGTCATTTCCTAAAATTTTAATTAAATATATTTATTTAATTAAATATCTTTCATATCTTTTCAAATCATAATTAAAGATTTTATTTAATTATGAAATCTTTTATTATTATCCAAATCTTAACTGAATATCTTATATTTGATTAAGAAAAATCTTCCATGTCACCAATAAATAAATAACTGAATTTTATAGTTCATTATTTATCTTCGAAATCTTTCCATAATCTCACAAAAAGATGATTTTTACAATTCATATTTATCATCTTATCTTATCCCTTCTTCGAAAAAGGAAACAAATCTTGTTTCTGTTTTCTTCTATTTTTCTCTCTAGTCTTATTCTTCTTCGACCGTTCGATCTACCAGGAATTTTCATAGCTGTTGATCACATCAGCCAATCAGAATCTTTCAAAAAACTCTATAAATACTCTTGTGAATTCAAGCATTGGTTACAAAACACAACACACATGCATTAGAATTTAATTACATTCTAGCATTATAGCATGTTAGCATTCTAGCATTGTTTTTATCATCTTTAGTTTTTATCAATTTCGTAATCTTTTGCATTAGCAATCATGTTTAGTATCAGTACAATAATATCTTAGCATAGCATTGCACGCATCCATATTCAATCTCATTCTCTAGGAAGACTGTTTGTTGAGCCTAGCCCAAGATCTAAGAGCCAGTTGGAATCAACAAAAACACTGGAGATAGAGGACAATGGAATGCCTTTGAAGCATAAATGGAGTTTGCAATTTCATTTCTTTATTTCATGTTTTAATTGAAAGTTTCATTGGTGTGTTTGATTTCCTTTTAATTCATATTTATCACACTTAAAAATCGATCACACATTTCTAGCGCCCACCATGGGGCCTTGCCCAATTTTTGATGTCTATTTGCAAGTGTTTTGATAGGATTTGGCATTCTAGAATTCAGATTTTAAGCATAATTTTTTTGTTTTAGCACATATGTGGATTTTTATAGTGCATCTGAGGTTTTCTGTAGTGTATCCAAGGTTTCTTTTGGCACTTTTGCAGGTCTTTCAACTCATCTAAGAACTATTTCGGTGCATTTAGGGAACAAAATGACACTTATAGGGAACAAAATGGTGCATATACTCAGCCCAGTTTATTAAAAAAAAAATTTAAAAAAATTCTTTTAGCACATTTGAGAGTTCTTCTAGCGCATTTAAGATTTTTTTGTACTGCTTATAAGATTTGTTTTAGTGAATTTACTTATTTTTTTGGTGCATATAGGTGATATTTTAGCACATACAGGTTGTAACTAAACAAGGTTCTGAGTTTGACGCCTTCCGCAGATAAAACCTTTTCTGGCTTAAAAAGAACCAATCTAGGATAGTCACATCTGGTTTTTAAAAAGAAGAAACCCTAGGGTATACATGGATTTAAAATGAAGCAATCTAGGATAGTCACCACACAATGATTTTTGTAGTTAAAATTGAACAACTTGTTTTCGTGAAGCAACATCTTCACATAGTTTAGATCATTGTGATTTGGGCTCTAAAAAGAACACTGTCTACTGTGTTTGTGGCAATAGGTCTATGCTCTCCCCTTAACTAGGTGATCAGAATACCAGAATTTCCTTTTACATTTCTACAATTTCTAATGCTTTATTACATCCTATAGAGGGCCTACTCTTGTGGGAAAAAGTACTCACCCAAGAGGAATGACCCAAGTGGGTTCAAGCCAAAGCCAGGCTATTCCACCCCACTATAAAATTTAAAGAAAATATGAGGAAACCCACTTTTTCCGATAGTGTGCAAGATAACCATCCCCAAATCCTTTGTTCTAAAGGTTGGGAGGTCTCCTGAGGGATTTTATTATTGTCGCACTGAACAAAAACCCTTACTACGAACCTAGTGTAGTAGCCAATTGTGTCAGTTTCTGAACATCTTGATAATCACAGTGCAAGGGGAGGGAAGAATTTTCCCCCAAGATACTCACTGTATAACTTCCAAGGACCATTTTCTCATAGGATCCGGTATCCACTTTCATCACTCTAAGTACGCGCCTAGAAAAGACAAAAACATGGGCACCCTTTGGGGGTGACATGGCTGTGTGAGTCGACTTAATTCTAAGATGTGGGTTGTTGATTATTAGGATGACCTACTTGAGTACTAAGAGTGAGTCTTCCTGAATTGTCTGTTATGTGTAAAACCTATGGAAACACCTTTTGAAAAACATTTTTGAACATACACTTGATCTTTAGCATAGGGCTTAAAAACAACTATTTTCAGAGTGTTTGTTGCATCTTCAATTACATTAATTGAGACAAAGAATCATCCAAAATGAACATAGAAAAATTCAGCTGAAAATTGGTTGAAATTGTTTCAAAAACTACTTTGGAAAACTATTTTAGCACATACAGGACATAGAGCAGTGCATATAAGGTTTGTTCTAGTGCATTCACTAAATAGTTTAGCACTTTTAGGGTCTATTTTTGCACATCAAGAGTTTTAGCGCATATGTTGGATATCCTAAAAATAGTTTTTGTCACTATCAAAGTATTTTTTTGTAGCACATATAGGACACAGAGTAGCGCATTTGACTATTTCTCTAGTGCATATGCTTGTTTCTGCAGCGCATACATGGTACAAAGTAGCGCATGTGTCACTTTTTCAAAATTGTTACTTTTGACAGATCTGAGTCTATAACATCTTCGGTCCAATAGCATCTTGACATTTATCCCATGCTTAGAGAGTGGAAATCAACCAAATTTGTCAAGAAATTGATTGTCAATAGGATCAAGAAACCTAAGAAACATTTAGGTTACAAGAAAACCTTGCAACGTAGAATTTTTTTGTATAAGAGTCACAACATCTTGCTCCATTACCATGAGTTTCTCCATAGGTACCAAGATTATTCTAGGGGATTTACTGTTGATTATGCTATAGAACCTTTATATTCACGAGCCCATTTCTAGAGAAGAGCTCTATCTCAACATCACAATCACAATCAACCTCTTGATTTCAATTTCATACCACAACCTTCCATTGAATATCCAACACATCCAATTCAAATCCTTCAGTGAATATAATTAGGCTATCACTCTTCAAAAACAAAGATCAAATCTTAAAAGTGCACCTTTCAAACAAATTTTTTATTTCTTGATTCAACTTCCCCAACAGGATTATGATATCCTTCATCATTGGAAGCCACAATCAAGGGTTAAGAATTCCTTTGATCATATCATATGATTTTCATTTTATCAAATCAAGACATAATCATTATTGTACTTATCAAACTATGATCTGAGTTTAGAGGAACATTTCAAAATCATATGCCTATTTTTACAAGATCTTAATATAATAAGCTCAAAGAGCATATTCAACAAGAAGATCATACCTGAAGAACTCAAGAAGAATGTGAGACTAGCAATACCCTTTATAGTGTGAGTCATAATCCCCTTTTTAATGATAACATGGGTGAAAGAGAAAAAAATCCATTCCCTTTCAACAAGGATGTGAACATAACTCTTGTAGATAGTGATGATGAATGAGATGAAGAACGCCTTAGAGAGGCTAAGCAAGATCCCAAATTTCACAAAGCCTTAGAAAAGATCTTGGAGCGTAACAAAGGAAAATATTTTCTATATCTAGCTGACAAAGGAGCTAAATTACCTCATGATTTTGATACTGAGAACATAAAGAGTAATCCTAATGAAACACCCTTGTCTGATCTTAGTGCCTTGAATCAACAAGTTAAAGCACTACAAGGACAAATTAAAGATCTACAAGGAGGAGCCACAACAAATACATACGCTCTTGAAGACATCTGTCCTTATCCTTTTGACAGAAATCTCAACATGATCCCATTTCCAAAACATTGTGAAATCCCAAAGTTCGATCGTTACAATGGAAAATCGGATCCAATTGATCATATTAGGGACTTTTGAAATATGACTTTAGAGTTTTCTCATGAGGATACATAATTGATGGGTCTATTTCCTAGAAGTCTTGGAGGCCAGTCTATGGAATGGCTATCAAAAACCACACCGCCTGTCAAGACATTTGAGGAATTGATCAACAAGTTCATATCACAATATTCCTACAACATACAACATCAAATAACCATGATTGATCTCTACAAGGCTAAACAAAAATCAGGTGAACCATTCATTGCATTTCTTCAGAGATGGAGAAGATTGTTCACTAGATATCCACGCAATGTTCCTAAAAAGGAAAAGATCACTACTTTCATAAACATCTTAGATCAAGAGATGAGCTATCGCCTTAATCTTCATTGTCCTCCCTCTTTTTAGAAATTGATTGAAAATTTCATCACCATTGAGAGTGCCTTGGTCTAGAGAGGGATAATAAAACTTGATAAGGACAATCCTAGCTCTTCAAATCACCACAATGAAAAATCTAAGTTTTGGACTCGCAAAAAAAACATGGTGAATGATGGTGTTGTAGATGAAAATCATGTCTCCAACAAACCATTTGTTCTTTGTGCTTCAAGTGCTCCTCATAACAATAACTATAACAATGTCAACTTGGTCACAAATCAGGGAAACAATCCTCCTCCTCTAAGAAATAAAATGAATCAAACTTCTACTCCCAATCAAGGGAATTCCAACAATCAAGGTTACCATGGAAACAATAACAACGACAATCTCTTAGGAAATTCCTCAAACACAAATTTGCAATGATCTTCATTCTTCTCTAATAGAACTTTTACTCTATTGGGTCAATCCTTAGAATCTGCATTCAAAGAATTGATGGCTAAAAATGTTCTTACTTTGCCACCTCAACGTGATTTTGAACCCAGTGTGAAACCACCATCATGGAATGATGCATACTATTGTGATTATCATCAATGCAAGGGCCATCGCACAATTAATTGTCAAGCCTTGAAAAATAAATTCCAAGACTTAATCGAAAATGGCACCATCATAATAGGACACCAAAAATCAAATGAAGACCACCGAGCATTTCACAACCCTTTCCCCAATTATCAAAAGCTTGAGTCTTTGGGAAAAAGTGTGAATCATATCAACAATGATCATATAATCAGTCATATTTACACAGATGATGAGCGGGTCAATGTTATAAAAGTTAAGGAAACAATGGACTATACAAAGGTCAATGCAACAACAAGAGCACAAGCTAAGGTTGTCTTAAAGGGTGCCTCTTCAAAATCCACTATACCCCTGCCTCAACCTCAATATGATTTAGTCAATCAACTTGGAAAAACTCTTGCTCAGATTTCTATCTTAGAACTCCTAAAAATTTCCCTAGCACATAAGGAAATTCTAGAAAAGGCCCTCGTTGAAACAACTATATCCACTGATTTGGATGTGGACTGATTTCAAGTCATGGTGGGACACTTATCCTCACCCACATGCCTCTCATTCTCTGAAAAAGATGACATTTCCATGAATCATCCTCATAATTCATCACTATACTTAGAATTCATGATCCACAAGTTTCGTGTCCGACATAATCCCCCTACTATTCTATTGTTGCTACTGGTACCGATGCTTAAACTACTATCATTGGTGCTACTTCTCTAGCTACTGGTGTTACTGGTGGATAAGCTAAGTCAACTAGATCATCTTATGGTGGTTCCCCGGGGTCATCATTTCGGTCAACCGCCTATGCTGCTATTCATTGAGACTACTCGCTTTGGAACTACAACTGATGGATCATCTGCTGTTCATTGATGCTATTATATATGTATCTATTGATGGAACTAATGGTTCTCTATCTGTGCCTGCCCCGTAGGGTATTTGCACCTGTTTTTCGCTCTTCATCATGCTGCACCTTTAACTGCCCGTGCATCTTGGTCAATAGAATAAGTTGCTGCTGGATGATCTGTGTATGGATCTAGAACAACACCTTTAACTACTACCTCCACCTCTACATGCATGCGGGATCGATTAGTGAAACGGTAGCTGCTTCTGCCTCCGTGGGCTGGCTATGGATAAATGGATGGAACTACAATGGGTTCTGGAACAGGCTATGGCTATTAAACCACCCATAGATGGTGGCGAATCAAATTAAACTACGCTTGCCTTAGCTGTCCTTTCTAATGTCTCTGCCTTTACTTATGCCAGGTAAACCACTTTAGCTACTGGTGAATTTACTAATATCTCTACTCCCCGAACTCGATAAACACATGATGGCTCTTGAACCCAACACAAATGCGGGTTTTGCTACTACCGTAGCCTATGCTTGTGCTACTTACTCTACCTTCGCTCGAGAAAGGTGCTGCTCTACCCATCTATATCTGCAGTCAAGACTAACTTTCACATCAGCATGGCACCGTAGGGCGGCCCCTTAGAATAGTAGGGCGGCACTATAGTTGGTTCTATACTCGCCATCTGGGCTAGAACCGTATGTCCTACCTATAGTTGTTGACCGATATGCCAACTATCATCCAACTATAGTTTCTGAACTATAGTTCCCACCCAACCCTTGGAACGGCTAGTTTCCCACAACTATGATTCCCTCCACACCCCTGAGTAGATTAATTGGTTCTCCCACCCACCACTATAATTTGAGACCAACCCCACCCCCCCCCATATAGTTTTTGCCCTGCTGCACTAATAGATGGAGGTGTTGGTTTGAACATATGCACCATGAAGTTAGTTCAGGCTTTAGGATACTGTGAGGAATCCATTGATCCCAGAAGAAAGATTACTATTAAAGCCTATGATGATGAGGAAATAGCATCCAAGGGTTTAATCATGATGCCAATCAGAGTGGGACCTATTATCAAAAATACTTTCTGTCAAGTGTTAGATTGTGATCTTGCATACAACATCTTCTTGGGTCATCCTTTGATCCACGAAATGCAAGCTGTCTCATCCACATATCATCAATGTTTTAAGTTTCCTTATGATGGATAGGAGATCACAATACCAGCTAATAATTCAAATAGTCATACTTGTGCCAACATCAAAGCTAGTCAAGACACTTTGGTTCCTAACAATCGAGAAGCTCATGCTAGTACTCCTCTCAAAGTTGATACACAAATCAGTCAATTAACCAAAAGATTTAACAAGCAATTATGGTTCAAGGATAGTGGAGTAGGGGAGTATTCTCTCTGTCTTGCTAATCTACCTGTATCACCTCAGTCACATGGACAACCTTCTATCACACAACATCAGATATCTGTAGCATCAACATCAACACAACTACCAACAGAATCAAGTGCAAAGTTTAATGGATGATTTATCAAAGAAAAAATCCCCATGGAAGATTTTGAGGATAGAGAAGTTCTCAATTTTCTCTATAAAGAGGAAGATGAAATAGTTCTTAATGTCAAAATACCTACTGATCAATATGGTAAAATATATTCAATCATGAAAAAGATGGGCTACGATGGTAATGGTCCTATCGAAAAGAGAAAAGAAGGAGTAGTTGAGCCTATTCACCTTCTAGGACTTGCTGCAAAAGATAAAATAGGACTAGGCTATGATACTAACTCAAAAGAAGTAACATCTAAGCAATTGCATGATACCATTCTCACATTGCAAGAAGGGTTTGATACAAGGGAAGCATTTTTGACAACAATTGAAAAATTCATGAATAATAACTCTGACACAAACTCTGGAGAATACAAATGGGACGCCATCCACAATGATGAGTTCTTGAGGGATAAAAGGGTTGATGTGATACACAAGTATATGCCTACTCTAATTGAAGGTGAAGGATTAGGTACCCAAGCAAAAGAATCTGAACTACAACGCAACTATGATTCTAGTGATACCAAATCAGATTTAATCGAACAAGACTATCGTGAGAACAGTACTATCATTGATCTACCTGATACCTTGGATCCTATAGACACCCCCATTATGACCACAACCATAGCCAATTTCATGCAACCTAATGGCCTACTACCGCTAATACATCTCGATCTCATTGACTGAGATCTATCCAGACCTATCAATATACATATGTTTCCAACTGATGAATCTATTCTGAACTTCCTTACTGCAAACAACACAAATGATTGTTCCACTGGGGATTTTCAGCATAGAATCCTTAATTAGGAGAGTGTCAAGTCTCCTAGCTGCAAAAATAAAAATAAAAAAGAAAGATCTAATGGTGAAAACCATAATCTGGTAGTATTAGATCAAACAAAAGATAAAACAAAGAGCATATCAGATGGTAAAAACCTTTTTAAGGAACCTAATGATGGGATACTTGAAACTCTCTCGGAGCACTATCATGAGCGATCGCCTATCTTGATTCAACCTACAAAAGTAGTTAACCTTGAAACTCCAGAAAAACCAAAGATCCTATAGTTAGCTGCATCAATGATAGATGAAGAAGTAACTGAGTTCATGGATTTTCTCAGAGCAAATCAAGTCAACTTTTCCTAGTCTTATGCAGACATGCTAGGTCTTGATCTTGATCTGATAATGTATCACTTGTCCATCAAACGAGGAGTTAAACCTGTGAAACAAAAACTTAGAAGGATGTATCCTCATGTCACACTACTAGTTTAAGAGGAACTCAAAAAACTCCTTGATGTGGGATTTATAAGATCAATCGACTACACAGAATGGATCTCCAACATTGTTCATGTGTCCAAGCCCAACAAAAGTGTTAGCGTGTGAACACATTTTAGAGATCTTAATAAGAAATGTCCTAAAGATGACTTCCCACTTCCAAGCATCTATATTACAGTCGATCTAACGGTTGGCCATTCCATGTATTCACTAATGGATGGTTTTTCTTGTTATAACCAAGTCAAGATTGCACCTGAAGACTAGGATAAATCAACTTTCACATGTCCATGGGGAACTTATTGTTGGAATGTCATGCCTTTCAGTCTGAAGAATGTCGGGGCTACTCACCAAAGAGCTATGACTACAATATTTCATGACATGATGCACACATTCATGGAAGATTATGTAGACAATATATTGGAAAATTCATACACAAGAGAAGGACATCTTGAAGTATTATCCAAAATATTTGCGAGGTTGGAAAAGTTTGAAGTTCACCTCAACTCCAAGAAATGCATTTTTGGGGTCACATCTGGAAAACTCTTGGGATACATAGTATTAGCAAAAGGAATTAAATTAGATCCTGCCAAGGTGCAAGCAATCATGGAGATGCTTCCACCAAGGAATATCAGTTAGTTGAGGTCATTATAGGGAAGACTTCAATCCATATGAAGGTTCATCGCACAGCTGGATGATGAGAGTCTACCTTTCACACATCTACTACATAAGAATGTTCCTTTCAGATGGGATGACAAGTGTGAAATGGTCTTTCAACAAATCAAGCAGTACCTAATGAACCCACCAGTTCTAGGACCACCAAATCCCAGACAAACCACTAATCTTATATATTTCCACAATAGAGACATCTTTGGGGGCATTATTAGCACAGGAGGATTCTACAGGAAAAGAACGTGCAATTTATTACATTAGTCGAACACTAACAGGTCATGAGCTCAACTACACTTTCATCAAGAAGGCTTGTCTAGTAGTAGTCTTTGCCTCACATAAATTTTTGCACTACATGTTAACTCATACAATCAATCTTGTTGCAAAGATTGATCCACTTAAATATCTGTTAAGCAAAGCTACATTGATAAGAAGGATAGAAAAATGGGTCATGATCTTAAGTGAGTTTGGCATCCATTGCGTTGACCACAAAGCAATCAAAGGAAAAGTTATCGTCGATCAACTAGCTGAAGCACCTCTACAAGTAGAGCATCCCATGCATGTTGAATTTCTAGATGTTAATGTTTTCACTATAGAATCAAAACAACCTTGGTCTTTATATTTTTATGGTTCTTTCACTCAACACAAATTGGGGGCGGGCATACTCTTTGTCACCCTTCAAGGAAATACCATTCCTCGATCATATAGGCTAATGATTCCATGCACTAATAGCATAGATGAGTACGAAGCTTTAATCATTATACTAAAGATAGCATTGGAATGGAGGGTCACATAACTACAAGTTTATGGTGACTCATAATTAGTCATTAATCATATCAATGATGATTATCCGACCAAAGATGACAAATTGTTACCATACAAGAAAATGGTTGATGATTTCAAGAAGTACTTCATGGATATCAAGTTCATACAGATTCCAAGACTTGATAACAAGGAAGCTGATGCCATGGCCATGATTGCATCATTATTACAACTCCCAAAAATTAGGCTCGCTATGAATTTCTAGTGGAACAATCATTTACACCTACCTATGACACACCTAAAAGCCAAATCATTTGTCATGTAGTAGGATCCGATTCACCTTGGTATGGTAGAATTTATGCCTACCTAAAAGATGACATCTTACCACTTGACTTATCCAACAACCAAAAATGCAACTTTATTCGCCAATCCTCTCACTATACTCTTATCAATTACATCCTTTATCATCGCAGTCTTGATGGTACTTTACTTCAATGTATTTAACGTGATGAATCTGACAAGGCCTTACAAGAATTCCATGGTGGAATTTGTGGCACTCATTCAAGTGGACTAACCTTATCCAAGAAACTAATTAGAATGGGTTACTACTGGCCAACTATGGAGAGGGAATCATTCACTTTTGTGAAGTGTTCAAAATGCCAAATTCATGGGAATCTTATTCATGTGCCTGCACAAGAACTTCAACCATTCACACCAACTTGGCCATTCTCTCAATGGGGGTTAGATCTAGTTGGCAAGATTCATCCTTCATCATCGAACAAACACAAATTTATCACCACAGTGACAGAGTACTTTACCAAGTGGATTGAGGCAGTACCTCTGACTAAGGTTACTGGCAAACAAATCCCATTGTTCATACTCAACTATCTTATCTGTCGCTATGGCATTCCCAAGTCCATTATCACAAATAATGGATGACCATTCAAGAATCAGGATGTTGATGAACCTTGTGAAAGATTCCATATCCAACACAGATATTCAACACCTTATTATCCACAAGGGAATGGCCAAGCAAAGACCTCAAACAAAACAATACTAAAAATCTTGAAAAAGACTATGAATGATGCAGGGAAATATTGGCATGTTTAGCTTAATCCCGCATTATGGGCCTACAAAACTAGTATCTGAATGCCAACGGGAGCAACACTATTTGCTCTTGTCTATGGAGCAGAAGCCATTTTTCCACTAGAAGTTGAGATTCCATCACTAAGAGTATCCTTAAAAGGTCTCACAACAGATGATGGATACAGAGTTTCCAAACTGCAAGAGTTGGAACTCCTTGATGAGAAGAGACAACGAGTAACTGACCATTTGAAAGCATATCAATAGATGATGTCTAGTAGCTACAATCACAGAGTCAAGCCACGTACCTTTGAGGTCGGTGATCTTGTTCTAAAGGAAAACCCACAGAATCATCAAGATAGAGAAAAGAAAGGAAAGTTTGAATGAAATTGGTTGGGTCCTTACGTGATCATCGCCATATACGGTTCAGAAGCATATAAGCTGTTAATGTGAGAAGGAGACTTGTTTGACGAACCCATCAACATCATGCACCTGAAAAAGTATTATATTTGAAGCAATTATCCTCATCCATAAAAAGTCTTTAAAAAATCACAAAAACAGAATAAAAAATCCTGAAGAAATCACAAAAACAACATTAAAAGTTCTGAAAAAATCTATAAAAATTAGAAAAAAGTCATGAAGAAATCACAAAAAAGCCTAAAAATTCTTGGAAAAAATACAAAAACAACATAAAAGGTCCTGAAAAAAAATCTATAAAAATAAAAAAAATGTCCTTAAAAAAAAGAAAAAAGAAAAAAGAAAAATGTCATAGGGTGAAAACCTGGTAACAGTCTATTGACAAGAAAAATACAAAAAAAAAAAAAAAATCAGAAAAATGCAATAAAAACAAATAGTGAAAATCTTGCAAACAGACACTATTTGTAGCTCTCCATTTATTAGTTCATGTCCTACACTTAGCTTCTTAGCCTTCATTTCATGCATCTTTCCATCATCTTAGGGCCATACCAACATCATACTACCATCATTTTCCTTGAGTGATACATCTTACCATGGCTTGATCATTGTACATATCTATTTCAGCAAGTTGTGTCAATACTGGGGGAAAACGTTGACAATATTGGCAGCAATCAACTTTTAGGTTCTATTGAAACAATTAGACAATGACACAGTATCCAATCATACACACAAACAATCAAATCACATGAACAACTATTCAATCATTGATCCAATATCATAACAGTTTTCAGCAAGTACCATATCATGACACATCTCTAGATGATCTAAAATTTGAATAATGTTTGAATAGTAGTATTATATTTTTGAACAATGGTTGTTTTCTTTTTTGATATCATCTCTCTAGACAACACTCGATGATGTACTCAACTAGAGTGACGAGGAAAGAAGATGATTTTTCTTTGTCTGTTGTCTTGAGGTTAACTATCAATTTGGTGTAAATATGTCGCGAGACATGCTTTCTACAATGTATCATTGACGAGAGTTCTAAATTTTCATCAAAAAGTGGCTAGTCTTTGTTTTTTTATGCAAGAAATGCTCAGGTCATCTCGGTTCAATTATACCTTGATGCTTGTGTTCACTTGCTATATCAAAACTCATGAAAGTTGTACTCAGGTCGTCATTGGTGCTAATTTCCCTTCTGATGCTTGTACATACTTCCAACATTTTAAAATGCTCTATGATGATTCAAGAAATCTAACAAAAGGCTCAAAAAATGGTTGGTTTCATTTAGTTGCATTTCATTTAGCTCATTGTACATATCTGCATACTAGATTTGCATCGAAGTTTTAAAAAGGCTGAAGAAAAACATCAATGGTTGTCATGTCTCTTTGGACTATTTCTGGAGGACATTCAGACATTTGATTCATCATCATCTTTCTTCATCCTCATTTCATTAATCATTATCATTTTCTTATACATATCATATAGTTAAGCATTTATCATTCATCCTCATATCACTTTCATTTTCATACTATCTATCGTTTTCATATCATTAGTATCTTACTTATCATTTTTGTATCCATTTACACAGTTGCATACCATTTTATCATCTTTATTACCATTTCATTATCACATTTTATCTTTGAGTCATCTATTTCATTTCACTTATCATTTCATTACATTTACATTGTCATTTCATTTAGCATCATCTTATCATTTCGTTTGTCATATCATACAATTTATTCTTATCATCATTTTCATATTCTTATCATTTATTATCATTTTATCATTATTTTACCATTTTCATATCCTTATCATTCATTCATCATCACATCATTATCATTTCCATATCCTTATTATCATTATCACTATCATTTATCATTTATCATTTCATCTTATTATCCTTTCATATTCATTATCTCATTTTTATTTCATATTCATTATCATTTCATAGACATTTCATCTCATTATCATTTCATTTCATCTCATTTCATTATCATTTCATGTTCATTATCATTTCATGTTCATTATCATTTCATTTCATTATCATTTCATTTTCATTTCATATTCAGTTTCATTTCATTCATCTCATATTCATTTCATATCATCATACATTTCATTATAGTATTTATCCTACCTTGCATGCATTTATCATTTTCATATCATTCTCCATAAACGAATCCACAAAATAATCTCATAAACATAAACATTCATTTTTCATCCCATCATCTATTTCTTCCATTTGAAAAATCCAAAAACAAAATTTTCATACATTTCCACATCATTTGCAAAACATACATTTTCATAACATTTCATTTCATATATCATTTCAACACATTGCATTTTTTATCATTATCATCCACCTAGATGACAAATCATTAGTACACATCATAAATCATCGTCATCGCATGAATCATCCTACATCACATGGTTAGTCATAAAAACATCAAAATCCATATCATATACAAATAAATGCATATCCATATAATATCATCATATCAAATGCAACATATCATCAAAACTATCACCATTACATATCATCGCTCATCAAAATACATACAAATGTACAAAGTCCAATGAAACTAAAAAGTCTAGAGAGATACATGAGATATGATAAAAAACAACATCCATGCTCCCACAAAATAATATACATCATCCTGTATCGATAAATCAAGGCTGGCTAGTGGACCCCCCTGATGGAGCTAGTCTCGAGGATAATGGCCTGCCACTCATCCTTGCATTAGGATCCTGTCAAGGCCCTGTAACCCCTCTGCTATGTGTTGTTGTATGATATTTTCTCCTAGTCCTACTGTGGGACCGTGGGAATGGCTCTCTGTGCTCAGGAGGACACAACTCCTCATATCAAACTCAGTAGTACTCTACCTCTCTGGCCATCTCACACCCCTCTACAATGGCCTATCACAAAGATGCACTCTCAACAGTGCTCATGAGTCTCTGCTCTACACCCTCTACCTCTAGTACCCTCCATCTGAATGAATCCATCTTTGCAATCAACTGGGCTACCTGTGGGTCTAGGGCAAGAGGGGATGCCTGTGCCTATGCCTATGCCTACACCTGTTCCTCAGCCTATGTCTATGCTAGTTGTGTCTATAGCTATGCTACCAAACCCTGAGCCTGAGCCAACTAGCTTTGTAACTGCACCTATTTTCCCTACAGTGTCTGAACCTAGACCTGTAGTGTATCTATCTGTGCCTGCTGCGCTAAAGAGGTGACCCTGACCTCTGTCTATTGGCTAGTATCACTCCTTGGCCTCTGAATACCTTGAGAACTACTCACAATATCAGTCCTCTATCTCACTGACCGTTGCTCCTCCTATCCACCATCTCCACCATCATCCCCATCACTATCATCTGAGCTCTCCTCCTCTCCACTCTTCTCCCCATCTCCAATATCCTCCTCCTCTCCTCTGATAGCTTCCTACTCACCACCCGCCACATCCTCCTATCTCCCAACTCCTGGTTACAGTGCCAGCAAAATGGGTGTTGGCTCATCTGGAGATGTAAACCACAGAAATGGGTGTGTGTGGTAGTAAATTGAATACTCCTCTGACATCTTGACATCCAAAATATCAGGTCTGGGATCCCATACCTCAAGTTGTAATGCCATATACTCAGTATACGCAACCTGGTAAGCAATGCAAGGACCCCATCCAGGCTCATTCATCCATTGTCTGTAGTACGCAATGCCCTGAGGCATACCCTGTGTGAAACCAAACTATCTCTGTACTCACAAGGACAAAAATATCTCTATAATAAATTATGTGTGGCCTATCAAAAACCTGGGTCCAAAAGAATTAAAAACAAAGTTATCAGCTATCTACTTTTTGCTTTCTATTTCAGGAAGCAAAGTTATCAATTTCTCAACATGATGACATGATAATTCTCCTATCTATTGACCAACGTAGCAATAATTCATCATCATTCCCATCAAAACAACATTCTATCTAAATTTTCCTAAAAGCGCTACTATGTGGCCTAAAAGCACTAAAACCCTAAATGCGCCAAAGTTTCCTCTGGATGCGCTAAAACTCCTGATGCACCATTTTGTGCCTTGTAAGCGCTAAATCATTTCCTAAAAGTGCTATTTCCCCAAAAGTGCTACAATCCTAACCAAATAAGTTGTTTTATCTACTCTATGCACCACAACCCTAAAAGTACTATCCTTCTTTCCATATGCGCTACTATACCAAATTTCCTCCAAGTAGCCTATATGCACTACTTCATTTATTGAATACGGTATTCTATCAAAAAACCTAAAAGCACTACATTATACCCTATATGCGCTAAAAAAATCATTGAATTCTTTATTCTATTTCCTAAAAGCGTTAAAATGATAAGTTCAAGCCTAAATCCATGCTAAAATCATTCAAAAATTAATTAAAACTAACAAATTTCAACGTAAAAAGGTTTGAATCGACTCACCGGTGGTCCATATGCGGCTGGTCTTTGATATCGTCAGGACCGCTCGAATCTATGTTGGTGATAAAGGATCTCCATCACACCAAGTCACCGTCAGAGCAAAAGGTTTCTAAAAGTCAAAAAGTGAAAATGACTTGCCTTTTTACCTTTATACCTTTTAAGGGTCAAACAAAGTGGGTTTTTGATGGCATTTTTTCTCAACTGGGGCATCTTTTCATCCATTATCGGGAGATAAATCACTACGTCCCTTTCATCATCCAAATTCTATCATCATCAATGATTTATCTCCGGAGAGGGCATCATCGATATCAGGAACATTTGTTTTAATCACGGGCACATCAGTTAAAATTATTTGATCAAGGGGGAAAATCAAAATGAAGAAAAATTTCAAAAGCAAGAATATTTTCTTTGAAGTAATGCATTTCACACATCACTTCAAAGAGGGGAAAAATGTATATGCATAAAATTGATCATGTCTAATTAATCCTGGCATTTAATTAAATATTTATTATTTAATGAATTTCTTTAAAAATCTTCTACATATGATTAAATTTAATTAATTTAATTATATCATTTGCCTACTTTATTCTTCCACTTTTAAATAAATTTATTTTATTTAATTGCCACTTTCTTAAGTCCAGTTAATTAATTAAATAAATATCATTGTTTATTTAAATTAATTATCACATTTAAGTTTAATTAAATCCTTGATTTAATTGAATTTAATTTCCTTTCTCCTATTCAAATCTTTCTTCTAATTAATTAAATATTTTATTTAATTATGAAATCTTTTATTATTATCCAAATCTTAATTGAATATCTTATTTGATTAAGAAAAATATTCCATGTCACCAATAAATAAATAACTGAATTTTATAATTCATTATTTATTTTTGAAATCTTTCCATAATCTCACAAAAAGATGATTTTTACAATTCATCTTTATCATCTTATCTTATCTCTTCTTCAAAAAAGGAAACAAAGCTTGTTTTTGTTTTCTTCTATGTTTCTCTCCAGTCTTATCCATCTTCGACCATTCGATCTACTAGGAATTTTCACAGCTGTCGATCACATCAGCCAATCAGAATCTTTTTAAAAACTCTATAAATACTCCTGTGAATTCAAGCATTGGTTACAACACACAACGCACGTGCATTAGAATTTAATTACATTCTAGCATTATATAATTTTAGAATTCTAGCATTGTTTTTATCATCTTTAGTTTTTATCAATTTCATAATCTTTTGCATTAGCAATCATGTTTAGTATCAGTACAATCATATCTTAGCATAGCATTGCATGCATCCATATTCAATCTTGTTCTCTAGGAAGACCGTTTGTTGAGCCTAGCCCAAGATCTGAGAGCCAGCCGGAATCAACAAAAACACTGGGGATAGAGGACAATGGAATGCCTTTGAAGCATAAATGGAGTTTGCAATTTCATTTCTTTATTTTATGTTTTAATTTAAAGTTTCATTGGTGTGTTTGATTTCCTTTTAATTCATATTTATCACACTTAAAAATCGATCACACAACCTAAAATTGTGAGAGATGGTGATCAGTTGGAGGACTTGGATAAGTGGGAGAAAGAATTCAATTAGGTTGTTCATAAGTGTGTAACTCATATACAAGAGGATGATGATACCAGTCTTCCCAGGCTAAATTAGATCATGGATGGGTTGATTGTTCTTGATGCGGGATACCTAAAGTTTTTGAATGATACAAAGGCATTAATAGATAGTTGATGGAAAAATCATCTAGCAAACATGCAAAAGATCTAGGAATATAAGTGGCCATCAAATTTTACAGTGTATCAGTGGGAGGAATAGTATTTGGTTTTAGAAGAATAGGACATTGAGGTGAGAGCATTTGGACATTCATCATGGAGAGAAAGACTTTGCTAGATAAATGATCACGGGTCTTCTACGTTGAATAATGGAACCATATGTCAAAATGTCTGAAGTCTTGTTATTTCCTTAATTATGCTAATTAAATAGTTGTTAGTAAAATAAGTAGTTATGAAAGGTCGTTTCTTTTTGTAAAAGGCTTGTAGCTTGTTGCTTCCTATATAAATAGGAAACCAAGGCCTAGTTTTAAATTATCATCATCATATATCATTTCCATTTTGAAGACTTATGTTATTAATATATATCAATTGAAGCAATATAATGGATAATATCTTATTATAATATATTCTCCATGACTATGTTATCATTTTTTATTTTTCTTATGTTTTCCATACTTTTTTCTTCTTATATTTGAATGAATATCAGTTATTGAGCCTCAATATTGTGCTTATGTGAATGAATATGTTGATACAGTAAAGCATTTATTATGGATGTTGGTAGAGCTGCTAATTTTTTTGAAAATTTGAGCTTATTTTGCCTTGTTACATGTTCAACATAAAAATGGAAACTACTTAAAAATAATAAAGTTAACAAAGTTTCTTATTTTAATAATTGTGAGTTATGTGAATTAATATTTTATTAAATTTTGTGTCTTCATGAACATATGCTGATACAAAATGAATGGAAGAATCATCCAAGTAATCCTGATTTTTTCTGCCAACAATTCATACCAAAGATTAAAAAATTTAAGGATATTGCAATAGGTATTAATTAAGGATATGATGATGATGATATATTCTTGTATTTGTATATTCTATGAAACATTCCTTATTTTCTATGAAACAGTGTATATATTCTTGTACTTGTAAATATTCTTTTACTATTATGTCTATTAAATAAAACAGAGTTTGAATAAAAAATGCTTCACACTTTTTTGTAAGTGAGTATGTGAAATATTGTTTAAGGAAAAATCTTACAGTGTTTACATTTTCAGTTTACTAGTTTCAAATCTTCATTTCTATGTATATTAAATTGTATGTGCTCTTTATCTCAAATGATATAAAAAAATAATATCATCAGAATCAAGGTTTTCAGTTTCAGCACCATCATTGTCCACACTTTTCATATCCTGTTCATAGACTACCTTTTTTATACAATAATTGTTGTCAAATTTTTTTTTGACAATATAGTTTAGAAAAGATCAGTCCACACTCATTTATTGTTCTTTGGTTTTCTTCGCTTAAGAGCATCCTTAGGGAGACCTTGTTCTTCCCTCTTCTTTCATGCAAGAGTGTGTTTTAAGAAGGGGTAATCAATCAATAACTCATCCCAAATGCTAAGGTCCATAATAGCCTCAACCATTATCAATCCATCAACCTCTCTTTCCATATCTCCATATTTATCATTTATAACCTCAACAAATTGATAATTTGGTCTTACATTAGGGTCCCTTCCCTTACTACTATTTATAAATCTTGCAATATTTTTGTGTGTGTATGCACATCCATCTATATACATAAGATGACCTCTATTCATTTCTTTTCCACTTTCCAATTGGAGACAATGTGTATACATATTTGAATTTAGACCATATGCTGACATGCTAGGCTTATATTCTGTTAGCTTTCTACATTCACCACTGTAATATGATGGACCATAATATTGCATTAATCTCCTAGTGGTTTATTCTTAATTGTTTCTATGTTTGGATCCAACATGTACATTTTAGAAAATAAAGAGGCCTATATTCACTCCATGAATATTGGAGGTTCATATCATGTAGTTGTATCCCCAAAATTGAAACACCTCATACACTCTAGGTAGTTATTGATCACTATGGAAAGCACAATATAGTCGACGATCAAATGTCTCTTTGTAAATTGATATAAAAATTAGTGGAAATTCATCATCCCAATCACATTCATTCTCATAGCGTATGTAGTCCACCTTCCCCTTGTCTTTAAGAAAATTATGCATCTTCACATCAGTTCTTGTTTTGTTACTTGTTTTCGCCAATTCCTCATCTTCTAAGTTGGTATATTGGCACATATTTTTGTTAGATGTATCATCTGATAAATGATCATTTCCCTCTAGGCTAGAAGTTAGTGATCCAACAAACTTTAAACCAAGAACTTTATCCTACAAGTATCCATTAAGAAAAAATTAGTTATTTAAATAATATAAAACAATGTTTAAATGAAGTATACATGTTATTTATATCAAATTGGAAAATTCCTCACCACAATTCCTATTGGATTTGAATTGATTGTAGGAGGAATACTACCGACTGGAAGCTCATCATATATGTAATGTCTTTGTACAATCTCTTGTTTGAATTGTTTCTTTCCACGACATACAGAACATCCACAAACAACAATTTTCTCAAAGTATCCATCCCATATACTATAGTCCTTACCTACCTCTTCTTTAGTGCAATAATTTGTTGTGTCTATAGTATCCATTGTCATATCCTCTTCCACCCACTTTTTTCTACGTGATTTAATAGTTGTAGGTCCACATCCATGTACATATCTTGTTCTTTTGCTAGTTGAATGCTTAGGCTCTGCATTTTCTCCAATCTTTATCTAAAATTATCAACAACTTGCATTAATTTATGTCAAGATTGGATAATACATTATAAATTTCAATAATACTATGAAAAAAGATGGTTATATCATAAAATGCCATCAGATCACTTTTTCCTAAGTTAAGTCATAAACACCTTCCTCCTTTGGTTGAGGTTGATTTTTCTTCTTACCTCTATTGTATTTGTAGATTCTGTTGTCTCATCTATTTCCACCCACTTTACTCTCAATGATTTAGTATTTCTATGCCATCCACATCTTCTCTCCATGGCCTGCTCTGTGAATAAAAATTCCACCAAAAAATCTTTCACCTCAGTACCACCGAGAAGGAAAAAGAAACTTGTGGGACCACAGCAAAAATTACTCTACTGCACTGAGCTGATGAAGGAGTCGTGGGACAACGATGGTTATGGCACTACCGCACACCAATGGTAGAAGACTTGATGGACTACAGGAGTCACTACAACACTACCAAGAATAGAAGGAAGAATCACGTGCCACCACAAAAGCTTTCGCTACACTACCACCGAGAAGGATGAAGCACCTTGCAAGACCACAGTAAAAACTGCTCTACCACACCAAACTGATGAAGGAGCCACATGACAACGGTTGTAAAAAAAAAAAGGCAAGATTTGGAATTATTTCCAACACTCTGGGTCTTGTGATACACAACAATGAGAATAGTCACTATACAACAATAATAAGCACTAAATTAGGCACACTTGATGCCACCTTATATGTCCCAAACATATTACATTAACTTCCAAAAGTTGGCACTAAAGTTGGCATTAACTAGTGCTGACTAAAACATGACTAATGGATCAAAATTTAAAATTTAAAACTTTCCTATGTGAAGGAAGAAATCAGACGACAAAAAAGGGAAAAATGTCATGTGAAGGAAGAGAGTAGGGTGCTACCAACAACTAATGAATGAATGAATGAGAGATTTTAATGATGTCCATGATACCAAGCAGCCTAAGGGATCGAGAACCAAAAAGCTAAGGAATCTCCAAACTCTTTTCCATGTTGAACCTTCTTTTATGAATTTTGACCCAAAAACTAGTTGTCTTGCTGATCTTCTCCTCCTCAAATAGCTCATGTAGATTGTTAGCCTTAAAGTTTAATTTTTATGAGAAATTCAATTTAGTTTATGACACCATAGGTAAGGTTACAAAAAAAATTTCATGCTTGAATTTGTGATTGTTTACTACTCTTTGTATTGCATTTTAATTCATGATTTTTTACTTGTTCATGGCCTAACCAGTCTAGGAAACCTTTAAATTTTCCCATCATTATAAATTGTAAAACCTTTGAGAAACCAACAAAAAAATTTACCCTACCCATTTGAGCTTTGCCTCAAAATATTATAGCATGAAGCGAGGATTCCTCTGTATTCTTTCCCTAACTTGGGTATCAAGGAAATAGTGAACTACTTGCCAGATCTGGGAATTGGCTCGATCACTATTAAGTAGCTGCTGAAAATAAAGTATAAAAAACTTGGTTTTTCCCAGTCATGCCATAGTCACTGATGCAATGAAAAATTTGTGCAAGATTGCATTATGAAAGAGTTTTCATGATAAGGTTATTAACACTAAGCAAATAGAGTGAACATATTTTCCCTAGGTTATCAACACTATGCAAAACCAATGAACATATTTTCCCACAAAACAAAACTTTCATACCACAAACTAGACAAAAACTTTCATACTTGATAGTGTGTACTTTATTTGCCTCCATAGACTGGATGAAAATAATTTTCCCTAGGTCACCTCAAAATTTCAAGCAATGGAGGGAAGCAAGCATTGACAACAAACTCTGGGCACAATGTGGTAATTCATTGTCAATTTATAGATTTGTAAATGTTTTCATTGTTTCTTTGAATTTTACATTTTATTTTTTTATTTCTAAATTTAAAAGAAGAAATATAATATATATATATATAGGAACATGAGTTTGAAAAAGATAAAGAGGAATTGGCTTCCATATTGGGAGTAGAGGTAGTGAACAAATTGGTTAATGTGGGCTGGAAAAACTTGCCAGATACATAGAAAAATAATCTATTAACACCCCTCAAACATTGCAAACAAATCAATTATGTCAAAGGGAATCAATTGATTCCACAACTAGTCCTGGATGAAGAAGAAAATCTAGGAGGAAATTAGTGATAGTAAACTCTAAGAATGTGGAATAGGGAGTAGAGAGTTCCACCACGCCATGTTTCCAATCTTGCATTGGTAGCTACAATACGAAGATAGAATACGAGGTGGTTTCAGGGGAAGTCCGAATGATAGATGTTGGGAAAACATTTGTGAATAGGCTAAAGGAATCATGCCTTCAACAGTTCAAAGACCATCTACATTTTCCATTATCAAAGATACCTATGTATCTGAAAAAAATAGTTATCCATGACATGGAGACTGATTTTGGCATAAGTTGGTCTATAAAGAAGATAAACCTACGAATGTCTCAAAACAACAAGAGATTTTGGTGCAAACAAACAAAGAAGATAAAAAAATCCCTCCTGAGCTAAGGCAAAAAAAAGGCCAATTGATGTAAGTGTGAAAGTATGGAGAGAGCTTGTAAAATCATATGAGAAGTCTGGTGCATGGAGGAATTCTGGTGAGGAGAGTACACAAGTATTTGAATTTTCTCATAAGATTATATCAAATTTATTAAATGATGTTTAAATTTTATTTGTGCATAGTTAAATTGAATTAGTATATGTTTTAGGACAAGTCCTTCAAGGCTAGGCTTGAGAAACTTTGTGGCATGCATCACAGTGGCCATAAAGGTTTACATGCCTTGATCTGTACATTTGTAAGTATATTTAATATGTTAAATGATTTTTTTTTCATTGGAAAAAGTAAATGATTGTATATTAATTAGTTTAACTATTCCATGTGCCATGTTTTGATAGGAGGAGAAATATGGCTGCCATCCAAAGCAATTTGAAAAGAATATGCTACAAAACAAAAGGTGGAATGATTTTGTAATCTAGATGGAGAACGAGGTATCAATATTTGAGTTTCAGTACCTTAGTTGGATATTATTGTGTTAATATGTCAATTTTCATCTCTTGTGTTGAGTTGTTTATTGATGCATATGATGAGTAAATTAAAAGATGACCATTTATGTGCATGAATAAATAGTAGAAGGATGTAGATGAACTTAATTCATATGAATTTATGCCTTTTGGTATGCATTCCTCTTGAATCTCTAATATCAAGTGCCCGAGACTTCCCTATAGCTTTTACCTTTCATTTCCACCTTTCCTCTTCACTATGAGACTCATCTCCTTTTTCTTCATATGCATTTTTGGCTTTCGCTTCTAATTCATCCCATGTTTTACCTTCCCCCTCTTTAGAATCTTCTTCTTCTTCTTCATCCTCCTTTGACTCCACAAGAGATTCATCTTCTGAACCTTCCTTATCTAATTTTGATTCCTCTACTACATCAGAGGGTTCATATCCTTGGTATGACTCTTCTGAATTATCATAATCAAAATCACTAGCTTCCATATTCAAAAATTTCTAATCAACATCTTCAATAAATTTATCTGGATCATCAGTAATACTCTTCAAAAAATTTTGCCAGTTCAAGTCCATTCTGCTTTCATAATACATTATATCCATGGAGTTCAACCATTCCTTGATTCCATGAAGCGAAAATTGAGGAATGGGATACATGCGGAGTACATCCCGCTTGAAGTCTTTGAAAATAGTAGCCATATCAAATTCCTTTTTCTCAACTCCTATTCTCTCCAGGTTAACAATCTCAATCTCACTAATAGCGATTATTAAGAAAGGTAATTCCACCAACTCTACCAAATAGTTTACTGTGGGAACAATAAAATCAGAGGCTTTGAAAAGAACTCCATGAACACCAAGCTCTCTAAATCATATATCAAACTCTAGTTCAAAATATTTTAGATGAGGTTGCCCCCATATAAGCTCTCTTACTCGCTTGACAAATACTTGAAACTCTATATTGATTTTATTTTTCCTATCCCTCTCTTTCTGTCCTTCCTCAATTTAATTAGGATCATACATTGACCTTCTTGCCCCTCCTAAAGTTTGGACCACATCCATTACCTCCACATAAAACTTGACATCCTTGGTCTTCTTGGTTCCCACGCCATGATATGGTTATGCAAATGAAAATGAAGCAAGGTAATCATCTCCTTATCCATTGGCTAGAAGAATGCATGCTTAATGTTTTGAAACATGGTATCAGCTCTCTCTTCTGCTCCTATGATTGAATATTGAAATTGAGTATGGTGGGCCTCCATAGTTCCAGTCATATTTCTTTCTCTTCTACAAAATGCTAGCCTCATCCACACGTCTACCAACATAATTGGATTTGTTTTTGAAATATGAAGTTTCTCCTGAGTCACCAATGTATCTCTCTTTTCCTTTCCAAACTCTTTCATTGCTACAAATCATCTCTAAGATTTAATCATTTGTACCACATGGTTGATGTTCTTTGTATCCTTGCATCTAAAGGAAATTTCCTTAACATAAATATTGCTAGGGAATTTCAATGTTGCCATTGTTGTTGGCACTAAAGTTGGTACCTGCAACATTTAAAATTATCCTTATATAAGAATCCCTCCATCTTGTTGGCTTGTAACACTCTTGATGGTGGCTACATGAAATATAATTTTAATTCCCCTTCTACATCAAAGGGTTCATATCCTTGATCCCACTCTTCTAAATTATTAGAATCAGAATCACTAGCTTCCATATTCAAAAATTATGAACAACCATCTTCAAAATATTTATCTAGATCATTAGTAATTCTCTTCAAAATTGGTCACCAGTTCAACTTCATTATGCTTTCATAATACTTTATATCCATGGAGTTCAACCATTCCTTGATGCCATCAAGGGAAGATTGAGGAATGTCGTCAATGTAGAGTACATCCTACTTGAAGTCTTTGAAAATAATAGCCATATCAAATGATTTTTACCCAAGTCATACTCTCTCAAGGTTAACAATCTCAATCTCACTAATAGCAATTACTAAGAAAGGTAATTCCACCAACTCTACCAAATAGTTAACTGTAGGAACAATAAAAGTAGAGGCTTTGAAAGGAACTCCGTGAAAACAAAGCTCTCTAAATGGTATATCAAACTCTAGTTCAAAATATTTTAGATGAGGTTGCTCCCATATAAGCTCTCTTACTCACTTGACAAATCCTTGAAACTCTGTATTGATTTTATTTTTCGTATCCCTCTCTTGTTGTTCTTCCTCCATTTCATTAGGATCATGCATTGACCTTCTTTCCCCTCCTAAAGTCTGGTTGACATCCATTACCTCCACATAAAACTTGACATCCTTGGTCTTCTTGGTTCCCACACCATGATATGGTTATGCAAATTAAAGTGAAGCAAAGTAATCATCTCCTTCCCTGCTAGCTGGAAGAATGCATGCTTAATGTTTTGATACATGATATCAGCTCTCTCTTCTACTCTCATGGTTGAATACCAAAATACAGTATGGTGGGAATCTAGAGTTCCAATCATCTTTCTTCCTCTTCCACCAAATGCTGGCTTGATCCACATGTCTTCTACCCTAATTGGCTTTGTTTTTGAAAGTTGAAGTTTCTCCTAAGTCACCAATGTAGCTCTCGCTACCTTTTCAGACTCTTTCATTGCTATAGATCGTCTCTAGAATTTAATCATCTATACCACATGGTTGATGTTCTTTGAATCCGTGCATTTAAAGGATTTTCCTTAACATAATTACTACTAGGGAATTTCAATGTTGCCATTGTAGTTGGCATTAAAGTCGGTACCTACAACATTGAAAATTATCCTTATATAAGAGTTTCATCCATCTTGTTGGATTGTAACGCTCTTGATGATGGCTACATGAAATCTAATTATAATTCCTCATCTACATCAGAGGATTCATATCCTTGATCTGACTCTTCTAAATTATTAGAATCAGAATCACTAGCTTCTATATTAAAAAATTCCTAAGCACCATCTTCAAAAAAATTATCTAGATCATTAGTAATACTTTTCAAAATTGGCCACTAGTTCAAGTTCATTATGCTTTCATAATACTTTATATCCATGGAGTTCAGCCATTCCTTGATGCCATGAAGTGAAGATTGAGGAATGGCATCAATGTAGAGTACATCCCGCTTGAAGTCTTTGAAAATAATAGCCATATGAAAATTCCTTTTTCCCAAGTCATACTCTCTCAAGGTTAACAATCTCAATCTCAAGTATTAGCTAGGGAATTTGAAATTTTATTATGGCATGTTCACTTTGATATGATGTAATATGATTATGGCTTCGTCTCATATGTTTTAATATTAGATATATAAGAGAAAAATGAATTAGTGCATGAAATAAATAATAAATTTTCATTCTAAATGTTTTTTTTGCAAAACATGGGTCTTTTAGAAGATCAAGATGATCCTCAACATGATATAGATCCACAAAATATTGGTTATTCCAATACAAATCACATGGCAAAGGATGATGTAGAAGACACCGAGGCTGATGACAATGATGATGATGACAACAATGATGATGATGATGATGATGATGATGATGATGATGATGATGATGATGATGATGATTATCATGATGGTGATGATGATGATGAGACAGTTGGTGATAGTAACCAATGACATTCATGATCATATAGACTACACCATGGATCATTGCTGATATATCGTTATGATGTCTCCTTTCATGGTTACTATCATATATATCATTTTCACGGCCTACAATACTATATTATTGAGTTGTATCATATTGATATGCATCATTTTCAAATTTTCACTATATCATTTGGACTTGTATCATCTTGACTTGTATCAGTTTGAGTTACATAATTTATCAATTTTATTTATATCATTTGTATATGTATAATTTTCACTTATGTCGATTGTTGGAAATGTATCATTTTTACATTTTTTTATGTATTGGCATATTTGAATTTCACTTATTTTAGTTATATATGATGATGATCTTATCAGTATTGACTTGTTAATTTATATATATTAAAAGCGGTCAATGATTTTTGGATGGATATTTATTATGATTATTTTAATTTACTGCTCAGGATTGATCTTTTCAAATTCAATTAAATTATAGATATTTTAATCACTTGTTTTAATTATAGATGACAATCATGTTACAATAACAGTTCAGGTGGTGATGAAAGGTAAAATCAATGCTTGGCACCTCCAAAATGTAATTGAAAGTTTTGTGGTGAGCCACATTAAAAGAGGTGGTAATGTGGAAGAGGATGTCTTATCTAAATGGGCTTTAAATTTTGGTGAAAATTGGGAGCTTAGGGTGGAGGATTTTAGAGGTGTTAAGTTAGAGGAAAACACCTTAAAGGAACAAGGTGGTGAAGCGAGTGAAGTAGGTTTGACATGACAATCGAAGGAATGGGTGGTGGGCGGTGGTGAAGTAGTACTTCATTAATAGAAAGTGTGGGAAATCCAAGATGTTGTTAAATGCAAGCCCTCGATTAAGATGTGTTAATTGCTTTTGGAAAGGGTCAAGAAAAAAATGCAACAAAATTTGGTGGTGGCGATGTTGGTTGTTAGCAGAATTGGAAGCCAATTCCACCTTTCAGGCATGAAGATCTTTAGGCCCATTTTATGAAGAGGCATCTGAAAAATGACTAGACAACCTTTTCCTTGTTGACGATGAGCGGCTAGTGCAGTGTGCAAAAATTATTTGTGGCAAGGATTTCGGCTCTCTGAAACATAGATACCGAACCAACATGGAATTTTACTCAATTGTGGCATGGGGCTTGGATTTAGGTGAACCTGTGGAAATGGTGAGGATGGTGATGTAGAAAATTGTGCATGAAGATTTTCTTGTAGGCATGGAGTCCATTCTTGAATGGGCAGTTCCAGGTGTAGTTTTAGATTATTTTGAAGGACTAGTAGATGATGAAATTAAGGAGCTCTATGGGACACTGGGGCTCAAACCCTTTATTCATTTTCCTAAAGGAAAATAAAAAGCTCGTTGTTGTGAGGAAGCACATTTGGGATGTAAAGCGCTCAAACTCTTCATCGAACTCATGGAGGTTGATGAAGTTCTGGCATAAGTAAAGGAAGAGATGTAGGGATTGGAAGGGAAAAGGAAGTGCTAGAAGAAGAAGTTGGGGAAGTGTTAGAAGTTGAAGAAGCTGTTGGTTCTAGGTGGAGCTCGTTAAGACTGTTCATTTTTTTATGTGCCTGATTTTGTTGTATGAAAGTGTGTAACTATGAACTCTGTTAATGGTGGTTATTTTTTGTAAGGATTTTACTAATAACTATCTATAGGGGTTATGGGGTTTATTTAATGTTTTACTCTAGATGTTAAGGTGCTTCTATTTTTTCTCATTTTTTCTGGAATTTTGGTGGGTAATGACACTAAACAATAGATTTACTTTATTATCCTTACAAGCAATACAAAAATTTCATGTTACCGACCCAAAAAATAATAATTGTCTTGTTATTTAATCATATGAGTTAAATAATTAAATTACTTAGTCTATAATCATATGAGTTATTTAAGAGGCATGATATATTTAATTAAATAAATTCAAATA
This sequence comes from Sequoia sempervirens, assembly GCA_007258455.2. NCBI lineage: Eukaryota > Viridiplantae > Streptophyta > Pinopsida > Cupressales > Cupressaceae > Sequoia > Sequoia sempervirens. The sequence continues at coordinate 942,082,695 of VDFB02271358.1, forward strand.
AAACATATTACATTCATAAAAGGAAGCAAAACAAGAAGCATTTTTAGAAGCAAAACAAGAAGCATTTTTAGAAGAAAAAAAAGAAGCATTTTTAGAAGCTAAAAAGAAAGCGAAACAAGAAGCAATTTTAGAAGCAAAACAAGAAGCATTTTTAGAAGCAAAGAAGAAAGCAAAACAAGAAGCATTTTTAGAAGAAAAAAATGAAACAACAATGGAAGCCAAACTAAACAATCTTGGAAGAAAAACCAGAACAAACGTGGAAACAAAATTGGAAGAAAAATAGGAAGCAAAACTATAAGAAAAACTAGAAGGAATAGGGTATGTGCAGGATCATGATGGGCCAAAAAGTGGCAATATTATGGGTATTTGTAGGGTATGTGGCTGCGACTTTTTCCCCAAAATTGATGAAACAAAAGCATTTTTAGAGGAGATTCTTAGCTTTCCACCAATATAAATTATTCTTTAATTTGAATTTAATAAATAATTATTATTCATTTTCTATTAGAATTACAACTAAAGTCCTTATCGATAGGGTGATTGAAAACATCTATAACTTTCAAACGGTATCACATTTTTGAATCTGAAACATGCATCACATTCTATGCTTCACATACTATTGGATTAAAAAAAGAAAAATTAAATTTAATGAAGTTTTTACCAAGTAAGGTGGTGACATTACGAGTTTTTATATTTTCAAAATTTGTAATAAAAATTCATAATTAATTATTTACTTGGAAAAAAATTATTAAAAAAAATATGCATCACATCCATACATGAGTCCTTTACTTCTATATAAAATCTCTTAAAAAAATATTATCATTTTATTATGGTTAGAATTGGTCGGACAAACACCTACTTCTTATTTTTCCTAAAATTTAAGTACTCTTGCATTGAAATTTCAAATTTTCACCAAATAGATTTTATTTATTTTAAAATAAACCTTGTATTTTAGAAACTACATTCAATTTTCTACAGATTATATTCTTACATATTTTTGAAATAATATAGATAACTTATTCAAATTTTTACGTCAAGTTACCTAACACTGATTTTTCTGAATTTTTTTCCACTTAAGGGCTAATTTAGGTGTTATTTCTGACGCTATTTCCTGAAGCTATTTTAGTCGTTTACATAGATGCTATTTTATGCACTACTTCCTAGCATTATTTTAGGCGCTAATAGGGGCATTGTGCTTTTCTAGTGCTAACTATGACGCAAACTCTGGCATTACATTTGGTGCAATAGTCGGCGTCAAATTTGATGTGAAGATGACCATGCCTGTTCATGCCAAGTTTAGCGCCAGCCAACTTGCCCAATTCGTGGGCTGAAATACACTGAAATATGGTACTATTTTAGGCACGTTGTGCCTATTCTATTGTAGTGTTAGCACATCTGCAACATCAAGTAATCCTTGAAAACATTTCAGCTACTACAATTCCTACCATAGGAAACATCCATCACATGCTTGAAAGTGAAGATGGTCTGGACATTGTGAGAAACATAGTTGAGATATATACCAAGCATCTTCCTTCAACCTCTAGTGCTCCTACACTATAAAATAATGTTGTAAGCCAAGGAGGAACTCAAACTCCTCCTCCCTCAACCATAGCCTCAATACCTACCTATACCACTCCTCAAGTCACAACAACAATGCAACAAGTTAGTATTGTGATTCCTTCCTTGAGTATTCCTACTAGCATCCCTACTTCCTATGTGGCATCACATGTTCTATATTCTACCACATTACCACCTATAAGAATTCCATTCACTTGCCCTACCACTACATACATTTCATCCCTACTTTCACTTCCATCCCATACCACTTATAATGATCCTCTCATAACACAACTTTTCCAAACCATTTCCTCCATGCAAAATAAAATCTCCACCATAAACCAAAATAAGAATGGCCCACCCATATATTATGTTGAAGTAGCCCATTATCTTTGGAAATATTGCAAAGACTGATACCACAAGGAGTACAGATGCCTAGATTTGAGAAATATGGAGGGAAGGGAGATCCTTCTAACCATGTTAATGCCTACACTACCTTATGTAATGATTTTGTCCTTGATGATAAATAGTTAGCAAAATTTTTTGATAGGACTTTAAAAGATATTGCCTTGGAATGTTTTTCTTCTTTATTCAACCATTCAATTCGTTCATTTAATGAACTTGTTGACACATTTATAAACCATTTCCAAGTGCATATGACCCCGAATAAGACTTTGTTTGATTTGATCCAATGCAAGAAAAATGAGGAAGAAAAGATAACCGATTTTATTTCACACTATCAATCACTTTCTTCCCAAATCAATGTCAAGATCCATGACCCACACCTTCAAAAAAAATTTATAGAAAACTTGCATACTAAACTTTAGGACAAACTAACTACAATGAAATTTCCATCCTTCATGCACTTGTGTACTACCCTTTGTGATTATCAAATTTCAATTAGTATTCGAGATACAAGTTCCACTTCTAGTTGAATTGAGAAATTTGAGTCTACTAACCATAACACTTCCCAACCATTTAGAAAGAAAAATAAAGGATTCCTTCAATTTAACCCTTCTCAGCCAATGACTCAAAATGCGAATAACCAAATAGCAGCTATTAAAACTGCAATGCCCTTTATTCATGGGGATCCAAAAAGATAATTCACAGCCTTACCCAACAACCTTCATAACACAATGTCCCAAATTTTACAACAACAAATGATTACCTTTCCCACCATCAAAGCACCTGATCCTACTAAGCCTTTACCTCTAAGCTTTAAATCAACTACTTATTTCCATTATCATTGACAAAATAGGCATGATTGGAACATTGCAAGCATATTAAACATCTTGTGCAAGATCTCATTGATTTTGATCATTTATCCATTGCAGGTGTTAGTGATCTAGGCAATAAGTTTGTTGCCCTTCTGAACCAAAACTTGCAAATTTTCACCAATTTGATTCCCAAACATAATATTTCATTTTTCAAAGCCAATGAAACTACACAGAATGATGTGATGAATGTTGATATAGCTGATGAACATAATGACTCTATCCTAACTAATATCAATGTTAATCCTATGGATGAAATGGTAGGTATGATAGACATTATCCCTCATAAGGCCCAACCTAAGAGATCTCTTGATATTGCTTTCTCCTCTAAGGATATAATTAAGAATCTACCCGATGGTCTTCTCTACATAGCTAGTCATATCTATGAAAATCCCACTAATGGGATACTAATAGATCCCACATGTGGAGAGAACATGGTCACTAAGGAATTTTTAGTATTACATGAACTTTATCGAGATGACTATGATGAACTGAAAGCATGGATCAAGATGAACAATGTTTTTCTTGCCCTACGACTGGATTGATTACCCTTCCATTACAAATATGACCAAAAAATTAGATGCCACATTCTCCATCATCCCATAGTCAGAAAAATTTAGTTTGAGGCTAGGACATTTGTGGCTTCGGTCAATGAAAGCCGTCCTTTTGGTTATAGAATTTTTTTTAAAGTTTCCATTTGACAATGAAATATTCACTATTCACCAATATAGTTGCTTTAGCCTCTTATCTTCCAAAGGAAAATTTTCCTTATAAGCCTTTTGGCCCAAGCCCATGGAACCTGTAATGACATGACAAGATTTATTTTTCATAGCTTAAAAAATATTCAAAGCAAAGAAATTAGTAGAATTGTATCTCTAACACATGTATCCATCTACCTCTGACACTCCCATCATAGAAAAAACCATGGTTCAACCCAAACAGGAACCAAACCACCAAGATCAATAAACACCAGAAACTTCCCCGACATCATCCAAAATACCAAGAGACAATGAAAGCAACTCTGTCATGCCTCCTCACATAAAACAAGTTTACAAAGCAAAAGAGAAAGTGGATGACCAACCTCATATGGTTCCTTCCATTCCTCTCCTTAGGGAAGAAAAGAAACCTATGATTGACCAACTTTCTCCTTCACAAAAGCAACTTTCCAACAAAACCAAAAGAAATAGAGGTGTTAGAGAGCATAGGAATAGGCATCGTGCCCTTGCTCACAAGTCACATGAAGAATTAAGCAAAGAAAATCGAAATCCACACTTGATTGAAGCAATGCATAATGACCCTCCTCCCCAAAAAAAAATGATCCAATACAACAATCACAACAAGAGTTGCACTCTTCATAGGACATTATCATTCATCCTCCTATTGTGATTAATTTGGGTGGCGATGACGAGATCACTAGAATTGATGAAGAGGTGGATAATGAATTGAACACATTGTTTTACTCTTCCATGAGATTAAATGAGAAATCTCCTATAAAGTGATGAACTTGACACTTCTCCTAGTTTGGAACTTTCCCTTGTCCCTTTGGCTAGTTATCTGCCTTCAAAATACAATAAACGTGATTGGGAGGTAGATGACATGCTCGATGGTTGACTAGAATTTTCCTTACTAGTCTTTTGCATTTTCTTTCTCTTATTTCTTTTTCTTTCTCTTTTGTATGCTTGCATGTATGTAATGTAATCCTTCAGGATGTTTTGTTTGATGTTCTCTTTTTTTGTGAAATTCCTCTATTTGTATCTTCATTCTTCTCTATGTCATGCCTCTCTTTCATTTTCTATCATTTTCTCGTGTTTTCATTTTGGGGATGACTCACGGCATTGAGACATCCATGTCTCTTTCATGTTGACCCAAAAGGATTTTTTTTCTTTTCCTTCTCTTTTTCCTTTTTCTTGTGTTTTCCTTTAAGGGTGATGCAAGGCATTGAGACATCCATGTCTCTTTCATGTTGACCTAAAAGGATTTCTTTTTCTTGTGTTTTCCTTATGGGAATGATGCAAGGAATTGAGACATCCTGGTCTCTTTCATGTTTAACCAAAAGGCTTTCTTTTTATTTTCCCATTCTTTTGTCTTTTTCTTGTGTTTTCCTTTTTGGAATGACACAAGGCATTAAGACATCCATGTCTCCTTCCTATTGACCCAAAATATTTATCCTTTTTCTTTTTCCTTTTCTTTTCATTTGTCTTGTGTTTTCCTTTTGAGGATGATGCAAGGTGTCAAGACACCCTATGTATCCTCCATGTTGACCCAAAAGGTTTATCCTTTTTTTTCACTCTCTTTGTGTTATTCTTCCAATCCTATGTATTTGGGGAAAGATGAAAGTTCCAAGATCTCTAAAAAATATTGTAGCAAAGAACATACCGACCCCAAATCCATAGATCCCTTCTATGTTTAGAGTTTCCATTTTGGGGGCAACCCATTCCTTATCTTTTTCCTTTCCTTCACATTACATAGCCTTACTCAAAAGCATATGACTTGGCATAGGGCTTTCCATGTTGGCTCTCATGTCTTTCTTTCTTGTTTTCATTTTTCATTTGCTACTTTAAAGTAATTTCTCACAACATGGTTTTTAACAATTCCTTTAAATTGGGCACATACATTGGCATTATTCTTTCAATTTTTTTTCCTTCTTGGTTCTTAGTGCAACCTTTTTACTTCATACAATGCACTCATCACTTTGTCAATGACATTGGGTATAGTGTCCTTCATGAGTGTGATCTATCTTAGCATATTAAATTTCTATTGGTGACTTGATGCAATGCACTACATCCCCTAAGTTGTGAATTTTATATTCTTTGAATGGTCCTCTCTTGGAGACATTACACACAATGTTCCCTAAATTAAAGACCTCACCTGAACTAAGCAAGACTCCTTTGAACATTCTTTGCATGTTTCATTTTAATTTTTTTATATGGCCACCTTGCATAATATAGCTTGCATGCCTATGGATCCATCACTTTTGTTCATGAGCTCCAAGCATAAAAAGTTTTGCTTGTCTCAAGTGAAGCTCAAAAAGACCATTTTTATTTTTGTGGCACCTTATTAAAGTTATTAGGAGGTATAACTTTGGTATAGTTGAGCGGGAAGCCCATACTGAGGAAGTACTTTCCCCATAGCCACCTACATGTGTGTGTGGGTGCATACCAGCCATGAGTGTATGTTTCTTACCTTTTATGCCTTCTCACCCGGTGGAAAACTATGAGCTCCATCACCTCAGAGTGAGTATGCATTCTCTGGAAAAACAACCTAAATTTGATCCACATCATGTTGGACAAATAGTCAAAGCTTGATCTAATTATTTTATTTTCTCTCTTCTTTATCTTTGGCATTGTATGCTTGTGCTTTATCATTGTTCTTGATATCATTTTCATGCGTGTTCCCTTTGTGATTATGTTAGATTGTCACATGAGATCTTGATCCTGGGGGCTTGATCACCCCTCTTGATTATTTTTGTCCCATATTTCTAGTATTGGTTCATCAAAACCCCTCTTGATGCACATTGGTCTACTTTAGTATGAGTTTGAAGCAATTTCATCCTCTCACTGAAGTGGGGGCTAAATGTGGACACCGAAAAAGTAACCCTTCTACTTTGTCTATCTCGTTTGGGTCCTCCTTGTGATTTTAGTTTAATAGTGCCTTGATTTAGTGTTGTAATGTGAATAATAGATTCACATTAGGTATTGGCCCCTTGTGAATTAAAAAGAACTCAAGTGGTATCTTACTTAAGTGTTGTAAAGTGTTGTAACACACTTTCACATTTTTGTATGGTCTTGTTAATGTATTTCACCTAAATAACCTCTTTTAATCATTTACCAAGACTTATTTAAAAGTGTTTTAAGTGTTGTAACAAAATTTCACACTATTTTAGGCTTTTCATTAATATTTGGACCTTCTTATTCCTTAATTGGCCCCATTTTACACTAAAAAGGCTTACTTAAGTGTATTTTTGAAAATAAACCTGATAAACATCATTTAAAATATCTAAATTCTGAAACACACTCAAAATGACTTAAGTGGAACCCATTCACCATTAGGGGCGAATGATTTCCCTTTCACACAAAATTCAAAATAATTTTGAAATTTTGGTGGGTTTTTTATTTTCTAAGATCTAAGGTCAACCTGTGATGTTGTATTTTCAAGAATCATTCCATAATCAAGTATAAATGTAAACAATGATTTTGGATGGCCCAAGGTTTCTTCTAACACTTCTAGATTTTTCACCTAAAAGGAGAGGAATTGGGTAAAAAATGCTAATGCCTACACTCAAGATTAATGTAAATGAAATGTAATGTATCTAAGTATGATGTACTAATGTACTAATCTGAAAATAAAATGATTTAATGATGTTAAACCTAAGAGATGCAAAGTGCTAGAAAACACACTATGATATGCAAAAAGATGAAATAGATGCAATAAAGAACAAATTAAAGATGCAAAATAGAAAATATGCACCTAGAAACTGATGAAGAGCTGACTGGAGATTGTAGAGACCTCTGAAATTCTAGAAAATTTGATTTTTAAGCCAACTAGGACACTTACGCTGAGTTGGATGACTTAATCCTAGATCAGGGAAACTATCTAGAAAGTTGTTTCTACCAAATGGGTTCCTGAAACAATAAAAATCCCTAAAAAATTTGTACAATGGAACTAAGTCACCACTATGGATGAATTACTCCACTTTGGATTTTCTAAAAATTTGAAAGTGGAAACGCAAGCCCACAACCTGCACTCTACTTTCTAATGGAAATCTAGATCCAAATCTTTGAAAAACCCTACAAAATAGAAGATAGTTTGATTTCTAATGGGGGGGTTTGCCTCAGTCAAACCCCTAGTTGGTATTTAAACTTTGTGAGATATAAAATCTACATAAAACTATATCCCTAAGTGTGTCTAAGACTAGGAAAAGATGAAATGAGACAAAACCCTATTTTAATGTGTTAGAATAAGATAAGTAAATGGCGCTTGAATGTTGCAAGACTTCAATCCAATAAACCCTACAAAATTTCAAATGAATAAAAATGACATGAAAAATTTATGCAAACCTTAAATCTAAAGATAGAGAGAAAATGGAAGATATAATCACTTTGAAAATAAGTCTTTAGGTGTGATTTGATGGCTAGTTGCATCTCCTCAACCTAGATTTCTCCATGATTCACCATAGTTATCCATGATCAACCTTTTGCAGTGTGAGATCTCAAAATAGAAAAGTGAGCTTTAAGACCTACAAAAACCCTAGTTTGCTGCCCTAAAGCTTCAACTTTGTTATAGAAAGACTAATGAAACTCTTTTTGAAAGATATTTTTCTCTTGAATTTTGATTTTTGCTTTGTAAAATGACTAGGAGATGTAAAAAAATGACCTAAAACATGTGTTTAATAAATTAACATCAAATTACTCATTATTTAAACTTCACAGGATGAAATCCCTAAAGAATTTGAATTAGGTTGATGATTTTCCTACTCAAAGGTGGAAAATACCCCAAAAGGGACTAAGTTCCCACCTTGCGCGACTTAGTCCCACCAGGGATTTTTGAGGTTGGTTTCACAAAACTTGAGTGGTTTGAATGTTTCTTGTCAAGATTTAAGTGATTTATGAGTGAAATAGGCTTTAAAGTCCAAAATCATGAGCATTAGGGGCCTATAAATGCAGTTTTTATGGGATGATTGATGCAAGGTGTCTAAATTAGGACCTAATTAGGCCACAGATTGTACTTTCTACAAAAAGGTACAATTTTCATGTCCATAGTTAGCCCTCACTTTAGCACCCATATTACTCTACATGCATATGTAAGCTAAAGGACTCTAAACAGTGCACTTTACATAATAATAATGATACTTATTCAAAAGATGAGAGAATGACACCCCTAGTGTAGTTATCTACAAGACCACAACATTAGGAACCACATCCTGCAACACAAACTGATTAATTTTCCAAAAATCATTTTGTTTAACTTCTAGAAATAAAATTCGAGGGTAGATGTATGCCCCTTGATTTTGCTTGCTTTACGAAGGTGGAATCAAGGTAGCAATTTGGCCACATTGAACAAGAAATATCATATTGTAGGACATTTCCAATTACCATGTCACACAATGATAGACATTTGATGATTTTAGGTTTAGAATCATGATTCCAACGTATTAGATGACATCAAAAATAGAGTTCCCTAACTCCCGTTATGTTGTGTTGAAGAAAAAGTACTTTATTAACTCTTAAGAAAGAAAATAACCTTATTTTAATGCATAAGAGTAAAGGAAATGAAAATAGGATAACAAAGGTGAAAGGGAAGTATATTCTAACTTACTATTTCATTTTACCTTCTTGTAGCTTGAGAGTGATGAGTGAGACAGAAAATGCCAAGCAGACAGGGTTACACACCTACACAATTGGATGTTCTCCAAGACTAGGTGGCACACGGTGAGCATCAGCATGAGGTCAGTCGATTCTACAGCCTTTGCTTTGTGATTTTGTAATTATTTAATGATTTTTATGCATATTTAGGTTAATTTAGGATCTTGGAAAAAAAATTCACAAAGTGTCCCCTTTTTTCGTGAAGTGTCCCATTTCTTCGCAAAGTGTCCCTTTTGTTTGCAAAGTGTCTTGTTTCTTTGCAAAGTGTCCCATTTCTTTGTGAAGTTTCCCAAAAGTGTTCTAAAGTATCTAGGGCCTTTAGGAAAGCACACTAGATGGACTTTAGTACACTTGCATGATGAATAATGTAAAAATTGAAGATATTAGATGAGTTTTAGAGAATATTTGTGTAAATTTGATAGGTACCCACCTGATTATGGCAACAATTAGGAGGGAGACAGTTGAGCTTCCTGAGAGATCTAGCTCCAACACTGTTAGCAGAGGAGAGATACCATCTGTAGGCTATGGGAATATATTGGGCATATCTTATGCCTCTTATGAGATACCAAGATGCCATGTTGATGGCTCTTTGTGAGTGTTGGAATGTAGATACATGCACTTTTCTTTTTCCTACAAGGGAGATGATGATCAACTTAGAGGATGTACACTAGATTCTCCACATTTCAATTCGAGGAGAGTGAGTACATTTTCATAGAGACCAAACCTTCCATGAGCAGAGGGCTGATTTATAGTAATGTCTAAATGGTCCAGTTCATGATGAGTGGATTAGAGGATAAATTGACTTTTCGATGGTATTATATTCAGGGGCACTAGTGATCTGATGGATTATGATGCACTCTGTAGCACTAGTTCTCATCCTTTATGGGTGGGTGGTGCACCTTGAGGGAGGACTAGTCCACTTGATTTGAGGGATGGCAGAGCAACGCATAGTATATTCCTAGGGTTAATGTGTCATGGCACATCTATATTATGATCTTGGTCAATTTGTATTCCAAGAGGTGGACAATATGGTCCACTACACACTTCTATAGGTGTGGTTCCTTGAGCATATTATATGCACAAAACTAGTTGGCTATCCATGTGTGACAACAGTAGGGTACTGTTAGGCTTTTGGCTATCCTCTATGGCGACTATGGCAGTATGGAGATTCACATTTTTAGAGAGTATAATTTGAGTGACTGGAGGAGGCTGAGATCCTTTCGAGACCTTATTAGCTAAGACTACAATGGCTAGATTATACCAGGTAGTTGAGGAGGATGCAGATGGATAGATTATTGGTTTGCCATCATGACCATGTGGTACGAACATTTTACTATGTTTGGGTTATTCAACAATTTGGACAAGTGTAGACACCACCCTAGAATTTTAATGAACCAATCTAGCCTTAGGAGGTACCTATGAGTCTTCCAAACCCAATTCTTGAATACCTACCAAACGAGTGGCCAACAAACAAGATAAAGTGTATATTACTTTATCTCCTACACTTCAGCTTTTTCGAAACCCGGGAGGGTATTCCCACAATGCCAAATATATAACTTATTTCAACAATTTACACATACATTGTAAATCAAGGTAGACCAATTCTCATTAATAGAAAATAAGATGAAATCACTCACAAAGATGGTAATTCTTTGAGGTAATTATGCATCTTAAGCTGAGAATGTAAAACAACAATGAACAATAGGCAGGTCAATGATTATTTTAAAAGATTGCTCTCAAGTTCGATGACCAAAACCATAAGAAAGGTCCAATGGGTTAAAGATGAGTGTCATTATCTATGGGCTAGGAGTCTACACAAATTGAAACATAAGGCATGTTTAATTCTGAGCAATTATGATCTAGTGATATCACATTGTAATTCCCAAATCAATAACTAAGCACTAAAGACTACTTATCAAATCCAAATGACTTCATATATGAACCCATGATCTAATTCAAGCATTTCAACTCATTCCATGAACAAGATCCAAAGCTAGATCATATATCAAATTATGACACCATGAGAATGAATGAAATGATCATTGATCAGTATTTTCATTAATGATTCTAATACAAAACTAGAATGGAGAGACTATAGGCTCATAAAATCTCCATTATCATTCAAATATATTTTGAAACTATACATTTAACTAAACTTGTTGTCTAGACTCAAAGCATTAGATAAAGAGTCAACATGTCTACTCTATGTTCTTCAATTCCTTCAATGTAGCTCCAGAATTTCACCAAAAGATCCACACAAATGGTCGTTAATTACCTTTTATAGAATAAGGGAGCAAAACAAGCCACAACCCAAATGTACACATGTCAGACTTCACTTGGACTGTTGGAAGGTATATTCCAAATTTAGTTATATTTTCAATCATGAAAAATGGAGGGAATACACATAAGACAAACAATATTTACATTTACAATAAAGAGAAAATTTTCCTTTTCAAAAGCACGTGTCAAAAGGAACATGCCAAAATTATCGAGCAAGATGAAAAAATGATGTAGACCATTGGTGAGTCAACATCTCAATCAGTATTCCACATCATCAATAGCCGATACTTCTCTGTTGAACATATGTTTGAACTTTGTAACCTCTGAGGCTAGACCTTTACAATACATGACCTAGTATATGTTTCACAAACCAAACCTGCCAACATAGAACCTTCCCCATTCTTCATACTCTTCCTCGGATGACCAATCAAACTCCATAACTTTTTCCATGGATTTCCTATAAGGGGATTACTTGGTTACTACTACATTGGATTCCATGTCAAAATCCTCTAGAAAGTTGATAAGAAATGTTAACCTCCCAAGGGTGTTATTGAAGACATCAATATTAACTTCATTGAAAATTTTATCCACTTGGGAATCAAAAACCTCATCCAGTTCCATATTCCACATCTTTAATGGTTTCACTTCATAATTGGCCACCTTAATATTTGGTAGTGGTGCCAAATCAGTGTGGTTATATTGAGCTATCAACTCTATTATCTTCTACTCCAATGGGGCCACATATCCCTGAAACTTCTACTCACTTAACTCACACACAAAGTCATAAACCAGAAACACTAGAGGGTACTTATCTTCATGTTGGCCAGTTCCCACTAATATCAAATTCAATCTCTGAACTCTTGGGACCCATTTATTCAAGGATGGTATGCCCAACACCTTATCTCTTTGGGAAAACCTCATTGCACGGACCATCAAAGCATAGTTGTCATGTACACCATTGAGTTTGTCCTGAATCTTCTCATTTAGATGCTTTAAGGTAGTGCAAAAAAATTTTTATATGTTCTCATACATTGTGTCTTGAGCTTTCTCTAACAATTTGTTATATGTCTCAATTTGTAGAAGTAATTGATCTTTGTTAGATGAGCTAGAGCTTGGTCAACTTATTTCTTCCTATGTAATTGATTCTTGTTCCCATCTATATGGTACTATTTCTAAAGACTAAATATGAAATGAGTGTTGCATATATGTCATTGGAGAAGCTAAAGGTGGGTGGATTGAGCTAGGATGACCTCATTCTCTCTGTACTTCTTCTCTTTGTTTATAGAATGCCAATTAAGTTTCTAGTGTAGCCACCTTTTGTTGGTTGTTGTCATATTCATCTAGGATTTCTCTATATTTAACTCTAAGATTATCTCTTTCCAAGGTGAGACCCTCTATAGTTGATTGGGTAAACCTGGCAACATTAACAACCATGTCTGCAGCTTCCAAAGCTAGAGCATCAACAACTCTTTTTACAAGCAGTTGTCCACTAAGTTCAGATGGCTCTGCAAGGGCTAGTTTTCTAAATGCCAAAGATACTGACCATAGCACCAATTCATCCCAATCCTCACCGAAAGTTGAGCCTCAGAGTGCCATTTCCAGTTCCTCCTCTATTTATATAAGGGGCCTTTTACCCCTTCTTACGACATCCAAAGCAATAGAATCAACAATATTCCATTTTGGAAACAACACATCACTCTTCTTTACAAGATCTCTTCCCTCTTTGGCATTAATATTTTTAAACTCATTTCTCATAATGCTTCTTACATTTTCCTTAATAATATTTTTAGGAAATTTAGAGTCCAAGCTTCTTTGAATGGTAACCTTCTTTGCATAGTTTACAATCTTGGATTTCCACTAGAAATCCTGGTATGTCGAGGTTTCAATGAAGGAATCATCTTCCATAAACTCTTTGCTGGCCTCCACCCTCAAATCATCTACAGTATTCTATCCACAAATATCAAGCTTCCCTAATATAAGGATTCTTTGTCCATAACTTGAAGCAATTTCTCCTTCATGAGGAGTCATTCCTATTTTCAATTCCTTAGGGGTGACATAGATATCATCTTCATCTGTGTCAGAATAATCAACCACTCCTCTTGATTCAATTATTTTCTTCTTTTGAGGTGGTTGCTCAGGAGGGGCAGAACTTTTAGGAGGTGAATCATGATCAATTATAGGCAAAGAGGCCTATACAAGAGGAGTTGGCACTGCACTCTTGGGAGATTCTACTTTTGTCTCTTCAGAGGTGACAGGGGTTATTGAGCTCGTTTCCTCACTTGCTACTTTCTTCCTCCTAGAATAAATCCTCAACTTTTTAGGTGATTGATTTGTAGGTCTTTCTTCTAGTGTCACTTCAACACTTTCTTCAACCACCATTGCCTTTCCTTTATATGGAACCTCACGATGTTCTCTCAAAACACCAACATTCTAAAAATTGTCCATAACATACATAACTTTATTGAAATCAACATGTATATTTGGTAGATGATCATATTGGGGATTATTCTTCTTCTTAACTTCTACAATCTCCCTATAAGCCAAGTACTTCTCCTTTCTCTAATCTTTCTCCTCAAAATTGAAAAGATTCCTGATGACCTCCTTGGGGTAATCAAAAGCATGTACAAAGGTACCCATTTTCTTATCTACTTTGAGTTTACTAATGAAGCCTTCAGGATCATGATTCCTCAGGCTCATAGTCATCAGTTTATAAGGAGCTATCAAATGTTCTAATTCATTCACTAGCCCTTTTGTCACAATGTAATCTGCAAATGTTGTCCATTCTGGGAAAAATGACCCCTTCGTTGCTGATTCAGGTAAATGTGCTTCTTGTGAATAGCTTCATGATCTCAAGGAAAGATATTCTCAAAGGAACATCTACATGCAAAACATATGGGCTCAAACCACTATCATATATCCTAAAAATTGTCTTATTTAGATACAAACTCAAATTTCCCCAATTATGCCTCAAATTCAAATCTGGACTTAGCTCCTTAGGTCTCAAGAATTCATGGATTTCTCTAGGGATTCTAGGTGGTTCATATACTAAGTCCCTCTTTATGCTAGATGCAAAAGAATTTCTAAAAATTACAAAGTTGTACCTCTTGTCATCTTTATCCAAGATTCACGTCCAAAACTGAACAGGCAAGTCAACATCATCCTTCTTCCTTTCCAAGGTTATCTCCTTCTCAAAGGATCTTTGTCCTTTATACAAGAACATATGCATTAACAATGAGTACCAACAAAACTTCACCCATTGTTTTCCTTCTTGCAATTCAACTAAGCCATTATGGATGTGTTCAACCAAATAAGTTCCATAGTCATAAACAATACTACATGGTGGGTGTTACAAATATGTGGCCAAGTACCTATACTACATTTGTAATGTGTCAGGTGGATTGGCACCAACAATTTGGTATAGAGAATATATAGTCATTCTAAAATAACTACCAAAATAGCTCATTGGGAAAGGTTCGAGCTCTCTATCATCAATCCTAACCTTCCTCCTTTGTTTCCCAATTCCAGTCACTGCAGTATGTATAGGAAACATCTTCTTTTGATGAACACCTTGGTATTATTGTACTTTGTTCTGATAGTATTCATGTTCAAAGGAACCAAGTCCTGACTCCATTCATGCAAGTCAAAGATTCTTTTAAATTTTTCCGTAGTTATTTGTACCATGACTGCCCCATCAAAGGCTCTAACTGCCCTAGAAACTGGGTCATATTTTGATGCTATATATTTCAAGAGATCCACATCCATGTACACATTGGGAACAATCAGTTTCCCCATATTCAACTTCCATGGGTTACTAAAAGGGGACCCAAGGTTCCTATTTCCAAAACAATGTTGAAACATCTTCCATCCCATGTAAGGTACCTCAACATCCTTGATGAAACAAGCCTTATCTATTAACCCTTCCTTCACAATAGGGCCATGAAAAAGGACCCTCCCCTCTAGTTTCTTATTTGTAGACTATGGTAGTAAATTAATCACGTCCTGAAAAAGGGTTCTAGACTGGGTAGAGGAAGAAGCACCTTGGATTTTGGGAGCCATGGGCTTGAATATACAAGAGCTCTTACAGAGGAATTTTAACTATTGAACTTCCTAATTGCATTGTACGACTTAGGATAAGAGATAATTCTAAGCAATTCATAGGGCTACAACTTTTAAAAGTGAAGATTAACTTTAATTTAAACCAATGTAAGCAGAACAATGAAATGCACTCATTTTAAAACAAATTAAAAGAATACCCTAACTTAGAAAGCTAAAAGGGAATAAGATTGCATTTATTATACTTACTTCTTTCAACCATGACAAACCCTAATTTTGACAGGGATAAATTCTGCAATCCATTTCTCAACTCTTTGTATTCCCTTGGACATGTCTTCAAATCTCAAATAAGCAAGAGTTAGTTGCATACACAATTTTTTAATGGAATTGGAGGGGTTTATAGGTCACCTCTGCCATTAATTCCCATTCGTGTGAAGAAAAACAATTGCAACATGTGTACTTTTCATTTTAAATACATGTTAATCCATAGGTGAGTTGGGCATCTTGAAAGACTCAGATTGATTCAAACTCATTGAAATTCACAATGCTCCAACTCAGATGAACAACCAATAGAAATTCACTGACAAGGCTCTCCCAGTGTACGTGAGGGCCTCTCCCACTAGTAGCCATAGAGTTCATGTGGCAGCATCTCACGGGTCTTTCTATTTTAAAAGAACTTGCATCTTTCCTCCATGAGTTGGTGGGGAATGGCTGTGATCATCTTGATGAGCCTAAAATATGCTCATAATTTGATGATATGATAAACTTTTAAATAATTTCATTTTTGTTATTTCATGGCTGTTTAAACTTTGATGAAACCTTTTATGGGGATATCTTGTAGCAAGACACTTTTATATTCCTACAGCCTATTGTGTTGACTTGATTGCATTTATTGCCCTATTGACACCCAAAAATGGCTGGTATATCGTATACAGTTTTTAAATGGTGAAGTAGATTTGAAATGTGTGATTAATGAATAGATATCGTGTATGTACCATATGCCTCTTCTTGCATGTCTGTTACCTTTTGTTTCGTAGGTTGTTGAAGAAGGATCGAGTCAAGCGCAGCCGATCTCGGCCTTGCAGTAAAGCCCATTTCCTGCATGACTTTGCGGAAGCTCCGCCAAAGACTCTTTGACCGAAACTGGTTTGGAAAGATTTTTAATGAAAAGTCAATATGGAGAGAGTGGAGGGCTAGATTCTCTCTGAATCGGGTTGAACACATAAATTCATTTATGAAGTTTGTTCCTTGATTCAAGGATATAATTTACTTCCACGTCTTTCTTTGATGAAGTTAGTTAGTTAGTTGTTCTTTTAAAAATAAGATACTCCTCCTGCGCGAGGTAGTGAGAGAAGAGAAATAGAATGAGTAATAAATGATTTTTAGGTAAGATAGAAACAGAGTAGCAGAGATCATGTAAGAATCAGTATGATAATGAAAGACAGAATCTGTTTGACCAGAAGCAGAGTTTGTTGTTAGTTTTCACACCAACAAGACAATGTATTTCATTATGTTTTCATGAATAAAGATCGATGAAGTTCTGAGTTCAGCATCTATGTAATCAGTAGATGCTTGCTAAGGGGGCCCACTTAGTAAGTATATGTAGTTAATTAGTTAGATGTTCTTTTCTATCATATTAGCTTTTTCTTTGAAGTTTTTTTGCAAAAGCCTTACACTGCTCCCAAGAGAGTCCATCCCTGTGACTGTTCCTGCAACATAAGGCCAGTTCATGGTTTGTGCTTCAGTCGTAGCTGTTACAGTTTTTGTTTTAATCAAGCATAGTTGAGCTAAAGAATTCTGCATTACCATTCTGTAGCTTAGATAGAATTTCTTTCCAGTATGTATTTTTGCTAAGATTTGACTAAAACAAATTCCTAGTGCATATACTTTACTGCGCCATTTAAAGTCTACGTCCCCTGGTTTGACAAGTAAATGAACATCCACAGAAAGATATTAGTCACCTGTCAGAATGTCCAGTTCCTAGGAAAGTTTCACTGTGATATTCATATCCTTTTGTGAGTGCGAGCCATTTTTGGCACCGTTTCCGGGGATGGTGTCTAACTAGGAGTCTGACAAAGTCATTTTCAGCATTAGTTTAGTCTGTTAGTCAAAAAATTTCAAAATCTTTCAAACCGTTATTCACCATATTGCATGCATAGAAGAAGGAGAGACGCACTGGGAAGGTTCCTCCTTGAAAATTTGTTTATTGAACTACCATTTGACCCAGCTGATAACAAACCTAAGGAAAACCCATTTGCTCTACTATTCCAGCACCCAGACATGGCAAATAATCCACCTAATAATCCACCTCCTGCATTTGAGTTTCCCATTGTTCCCCAACAAGATACTGATAATCTTAAAAACATCCCCTCTTCCTTGCTCCTAAAGTTTTATGGCCTGGTCACAGAAGATCCAGAAACCTTTCTGTTTGAATTTGATGTCCTCTATCGCAGTTATGACTACAAGACCGACGCTCATAAACTGAAGCTATTTCCTTCCACTTTAAAGGAGGGAGCTCTCAGATGGTTCATGAGTCTAGGAAGAGCCGTTGTAGATAGTTGGGCAGCCATACAGATGAAATTTCTTAAAAAATATAAGGAATATTGTAAGAGTGCCAGCAAAGGTGATGACATATTATGAATTCAGCAGAAGGAGGATGAAAGTCTAGAAGACTATATTTCAAGGTTTTTGTTTTCATTAAAAAGAAACTCAAACCATACTCTTAACGAGGACTCTCAGAAACTACTCTTTCTAAGGGGAATCAGTGATGCCTGTATTGATGCCCTAGACCTAATGGGAGGAGGTGATATAACTCAAATGCCTTGGGATGAT
Source organism: Sequoia sempervirens (assembly GCA_007258455.2). Lineage (NCBI taxonomy): Eukaryota > Viridiplantae > Streptophyta > Pinopsida > Cupressales > Cupressaceae > Sequoia > Sequoia sempervirens. The sequence goes on from VDFB02271358.1 coordinate 942,101,050, forward strand.
ATACAGAAGATATGCCTTAACTACTCTCGAGCAATAGTTAAGAAAGGTCGAGGTCATCATGCTTCAGTGGGGAAGTCTTCTTCTGGTGGAGTTTCCCGAATGGAGATCACAAATCTGCTATCTGATTTCAAGCAGGACATCATTAATAATATGGCTACACAATTGGATACTATGCAAGCTCAGAAAAAACATGCAGAAGCTGAGGTAGCTTTGGCTGAGTTCTGTCCCTACTATAGACAAAAGAAGCGTGATTGTAGATGCAAGATGGTGGCTAATCTGGAAGCCAGACAACTGCCTACTGACTTCAAACTAGTGGAAGGTGATGATGATCAAGTGTTCTTTGTTGCACAAAGGAGACCATGGGCCCAAAGGCAAGGTATGCCTCAAGACCCTTTAACTTTTGGTAATCCCTATTCTAGCTATAATAACCAATGGCAACAAGCATATGGACCACCACCACCATGGAATCCACCTCAACCAAGCTGGCCTAATTATCAAACCCCACAGTGGCAATCTCCTCAAGGAGGTTGGTAGCAGCCACAAGGTCAATGGACCCCACCTTCAGGAAATTGGCAACAAAATCCTTAATAGAGAGGTCCTCAACAATGGAAAAACCAGTCTCCTGGGTTCCTACAGCCTCCACACCCACAACAACAGGCCCTTATGCCACCTCCTGTAGCAACTACCATAAATCCTGAACCTCCAAAGCAAACGCCTATGCCTGCCCAGCCGTTGCCTAATCCCAATAATAAGCAACCGCAGCAGCCTCAACAGCCTGTGTATATTTCTGAAGCCAACCAATATCAAGCTTATGCCTTAAATGTTAATGACATCCATCTGAGGTCTGGAACTACTTTACCTGCTCCCAAACCACCTCTGATTATAGAAATATCTGATTCACCCTTTGAAGAATCTAATGCATCTGCTGTTTCCACTGAACACATGCCTATACCTAATACAGTTTCTATGGAACCTATTCTGTAGAGACAAGATAAACCACCTTTTCCTCAGATGTTACAAAGCATTGAATCTAAACTCATGGAAGAACCCACTTTTGATATGCTAGATCAGCTCAAGAATGTGCAAATTCAAATCCCTTTGTTTCAGGCTATTAAAGATGTTCCCATTTTTGGAAAAGCTATTAAAGAAGCTTGTTTGAAGAAGCCTGAACGAAAGAAAAATGATCCCCAAACAATTCATGTCTTAGAAAAATTGGCTGATATAATGTTGAGAAATGTAGTCATTCCAAAGTATATTGACCCTGGAAGCCCTGTAGTACAGATACATATAAATGGTCAAGTTGTAAAAAATATTTTGATTGATTTAGGAGCTGCCATTAATGTAATGACAAAGCATACTATGGACTCCTTGAATATTTCAAACATTAGGTCTACACCCACAGTTCTGCAGCTTGCAGACAGCTCCATAGTCAAACCTGATGGGATGATAGAAGATGTAATTGTCACTCTTGAATCTTGGGAGTATCCTGCTGATTTTACAATATTATCAATTAAGGAAACTTTAGGAGGGTATCCAATTATCCTTGGTAGGCCATGGTTAGCAACTGCTGATACTTTTATAGGATGCCATTCTGAAGATATGACCATTTCTGATGGGCAGTCCACAAAGAAATTGGCTTTGTATCCACCTGCTAAACCTCAACCAGATTTGTCCCAACTTGTTTGGCCAGATGTGGGAGAAAAGACTGAAGAAGCCAATTCTTTGGCTCAATTGATGATGATTCAAAATAATCCATTCTCTCAACTTCAAAGTGAAGATGCTTTGTTTTTCAAATTCTGTAATTCAATCTTGATGCAGATAATTTATCTGATCCAAGTGACAGTCAGCATCAATGTTTCATGCAGCAGCTAGATTTCGAGAGTTCATTACCTAAACTTCCGACAATTTTTCATAACTTGCTTCCACAAGAGGTACAAACATTACATGTTGATTCTATGAGTAATCTCATTAAGCAGCTAGAATTGTCTCCAGATCATTGTTTGAATGTTAATAGCAAGTTGTCTCAGTCTCAAGAGGATGACTTATTAAAAATGCTACAAGAACAGCATAAAGCTTTTGCATGGGAATATGGGGACATGCAAGGAATCAATCCTCGAGTCTATACTCATAGGATATATATCAAAGAAGATTGTTCACCAGTTAGACAACCTTAGAGAAGAGTAAATCCAGCACTTAGAGAAATAGTGAAAAATGAACTTCAAAAGTTGCTTGATGTTGGTTTTATTTACCCAATTTCTGACAGCCAATGGGTTTCTCCATTAGTCATTGTTCCCAAGAAAAGAGGAAAATGGAGAGTATGTGTAGATTACAGAGAGTTGAACAATGCCACTAAGAAAGATCATTTTCCATTACTTTTTCTACACCAAGTACTAGATTCACTGTCTGGTAAAAGATATTTTTCCTTCTTAGATGGTTACAGTGGGTATAATCAGATAAAAATTACCCCTGAAGATCAAGACAAGACCACTTTTATCTGTCCATGGGGAAAATTTGCTTATTCGGTCTTTCCTTTTGGCTTATGCAATGCACCAGCAACATTTTAGAGAGCAGTAATTAGTATATTTGTTGATATATCTCATGAATGTATGGAGATTTATATGGATGATTTCACTACATATGGAGTCACATTTGAAGAAGCACTGGTGAATTTAGAAAAAAAAGTATTAAAAAGGTGTAGAGAGCAAAATTTGTCTCTAAACAGTGAAAAGTGCTTTCTAATGATGGAAGAAGGTATTGTTCTAGGTCATCATATTTCAAAGAATGGAATTTAGGTTGATCCTGCTAAAATTTAAGTTATTTAGAATTTACAAACTCCTGCAAAACAAAAAGATGTTAGAAGTTTTCTTGGTCATGCAGTGTATTATAGAAGGTTTATAAAAGACTTTAGTAAAATTGCCAGTCAACTTTATGCTTTGTTAACAAATGATTCCCAATTTGAGTGGACCGAGGCCTATGAAAAATCCTTCCTGCAGCTAAAGGACTTGCTTACCAAAGCCCCTGTTCTTCAAGGTCCAAAATGGAACCTGTCTTTTCACATACATGCTGATGCGTCTGATTTTGGTATAGGAGCAGTTTTAAGTCAAAAAGAAAATTCAATTGAGCATGCTATCTACTTTATCAGCAAAAACTTTCAAGGTCCTGAGCTCAACTATACTGTTACAAAAAAGAAATTGCTTATAGTAGTATATGCTTTGAATAAATTTAGGCATTATGTCATAGGATATCAGATATTTGTCCACACTGACCATGCAGCAATCAAGTACCTGATGAACAAACCTGCCATTTCTGGTAGATTGGCACGATGGCTCCTGTTGTTACAAGAATTTGATATCACAATCATTGACAAACCAGGAAGAGCTAATGTCGTAGCTAACTTTTTATCAAGACTTCAATCAGCTGCATCTGAGGAACAAGAGGTCATTGATGATAGATTTTTAGATGAACACTTGTTTTCCATTGCTGCACATACACCCTGGTATGCAGATATTGCTAATTATCTGGCAGAAAACAGAATACCAGCTCACTTTTCCCCAAAAGAAAAGAAGTTGTTGACAGAGAAAAGTTTTAACTTTACCTGGATTGCCAATTGTCTATTTTATACTGGCCCTGATCAAGTAATGCAAAGATGTGTAAGAGAAGATGAGACTTATGATATATTGCATGCCTGCCATGATGAACCATGTGGAGGGCATTTTGCAGCAAAAAGAACAGCAATGAAAATTTTTACAATAGGGTATTACTGGCCAACATTACATAAGGATGATGTGGCCTATACAAGGAAGTGTGATAGATGCCAGCGTATGGGAAGACCAACTAAGTCAGATGAAATGCCACTATATCCATAGGTAATAGTCACCCTTTTTGATAAATGGGGGATGGATTTTGTGGGACCAATTGATCCACCATCAAATGGAAAGTCATATATTCTAGTTTGCACGGATTATGTCACAAAATGGGTCGAGGTAAAAGTTATGACTAATGCCCGAGATAACAAAGTTGCTGAATTTTTCTATGAACAAATTTTCACCAGATTTGGAGTTCCCAGAGAGCTTGTAACTAATCAAGGAGCTCAGTTTACGTCAAATCTGATGACTGCACTTATGAATGACTATAAGATCAAACACAGGAAGTCCAACCCATATCATCCTCAAGCCAATGGTCAGGCGGAGGTAACAAACAGAGAAATTGAAGCAATCCTCACAAAGACAGTGCAGATTCATAAGAAAGACTGGAGTAATAGACTTCCTGAAGCAGTTTGGGCTTACAGAACTACATGGAAAACAACAACTGGGTTTACACCTTTTGAGTTGCTCTATGGGAAAACAGCTATGTTACCCATTGAATTTGAACATAAAACTTTGAGGACAACTCTTGAACTCAACATGGACTTATCCAAAGCACAGAAGGACCATCTCCTGCAGCTAAATGCTTTGGACGAAATGAGAAAAGCCGCCCTGCAGCATACAGAAGTAATCCAACAGCAGAGAAAGAGATGGCATGATCAGCACATCAAAACCAGAAAATTTTCTGCTGGAGATTGGGCTTTGTTATATGATTCCAGGTACCAAGAAAACCAGGGTAAACTCACAACACGCTGGCTTGGCCCCTATGAGGTTGAAAATGTGTTTGACAATGGAGCTGTGCAGCTGGTCACAATTGATCCAGTCCGTTTCAAATTGCTCGTCAATGGCCACCGACTCCGACTGTACCATAAGCCAGTTTCCAAGGAAGACTTCATGAAGCAGTTCATTCAGGTTCCTCCCGCTACTCTTCCTGCAGCCGAAGGCTCTGGCCTTTCTCCTGCAGCGTTCCTCTAATTTTCAAAAAGCATGCCCATAATAAAAGTTTTCTTTTTAAGAAAACCCCTTTTCTCCATTTAAATTTATCGCCCCCACCTCATTTCTTTATCTTCCATCCATCCATCCCATCCATCCATTTCATTCGTACATTTCATCTGCCCACGTCACCCGTCCACTTCATCCGTCTGCATCAACCTTAATTCAGATATCTTTCCAACTTGTCAATTCATGCAGCGTCGTCATCTTTCTTCACACGTACGTGCAATTACTAAAGGTATGCCATATCTTTTCATATCGCATATTTGATTTATTTCATTCCATTCAATTACTGCTATGCATGTACCGGTCATTATCACCCGAATCTCTACCTATTTTTTTAGTACATGTGAGGACACATGTCATCTTTTAAGTAGGGGGCGGGGTAATTCATCGTTTGAAGCCTATCTTTTCGCCACTGCCATAACTGCAAAATAATCTTTCTTTAATATATTTTTGGTACTTTCCAAACATGATTGCATGACCTTTTTTAATGCATCTTTTTCTTGCAAACTATGATTAAGACTACTTGTTTAAGAAAGTTCATTTTTGGAAAAAAAAAAAAAAAAGAATGTGGCGGCCTGATGGAGAAAAACCAGAGCAGAAAAGGAAATAAAGAATTTGAATCTTCAGCAAGAAATTGAGTTCAGCTAGAAAAACTATAGACATGGGTGGTCAGTTGGTACGACATGAGCCTGTAGCTCATGAATTGTTGTTACAAAACCCGCAGACAGCCCAAGCATTTAGCCTCTATGGATGGTTAAATTATTTTCTGAGTTTAAATGATTTTGATGAGGAGGCTGTGACAGAATTTTTAAGAACACTTTCTTAAGGGGAAGCCACCATATGGGGTCTAACAGTTGTTGCAACCGAAGATAGAATTGCTAAGGTAACCGGGATCCCAGCCATTGGAGAAAACTTTTCTTCAGATGCTGCAGCTGCAAGGGCTGAATTTTTGATGCCTGCTGATGAACCGTTGGACATCTCCAAGCAAGGATGCAAGCAAGTGTCACTACCTCTTCCTTATTTAGAGTATGCCACTTATATAATGAGGTATTTAACCTGTGAAGGCCATTTTTCTTATCTGCATTCACATCATTTTAAATTGTTATGCCATATAAGGCATGGGTTGGCTATGAATGTTCCAAATTTCTTATTAAAGTTTTTAGAGCAAAGTGCCCATGGAACTCAACAGGGGAAAGATAACTCTGTCACTCATCATGGCCTTATTAAATTTCTTATTAAGTGCTCTTTGAGAGACATTTCACCTCTCTCCTGGCAACAATTTGTTGCCCAAAAGAGTTTACAACCTCCACAACCCCCCAGGGTAATTACCCCACGGCCTCAAAGAAAGAAGAAAGAAATTGCATCTACTAGTGGAACAGGGCAAGGGTCATCTACTCCTGTAGCACCCGATCCTGTAGCTGTCACAGCTAAATCCTCTGCTAGGGTACAAACTAGGTCTGCCGTTAGGAGGGAGAAAGGAAAATCAAAGGTAGAAGGGTCCCCAGAATCTGACCCTCGTTCTCAGAAAAGGTAATGCTCCTCTCCTGTAGCACCTTCCCTTGTAGCAGATTCTCCTACAGCAACAACTATTGATATTACCAGTTCACCATCATCCTCTGGTAGGGCAGAGCCCCCTAAACAAACAAGAAAAAGAAAAGCTACCAGAACACCCCCTGCAGCCACATCAATACCAAGAAGGGTTTCCACAAGGAAACAATTTAGGGCCTCCCCTATTTCACCGCAACCTGAGGTGATTGTAATTTCAGAAGGATCTGTTGAATCTGAGATTGCTGCTCAGAGTTTGGTCGTTCCTGAAGAGGAACAAGTAGAGACAAAAGAAGCAGGGCATAATGGGCATGAGTTGCCAAGTCTTGATGATCTGGTTATTGCTGCTATGCAATTCTCAGAGGAAGCTCAGACTTCTTCACTGCAGCAACAAGAATAATTTATCCTGCAGCAAGAACAAGAACATGCTGAACAACTAAATGTGCCTAATGAAGTTATATTTCATCCTGCAATGTGTAAAGCCATTGTTGTGTATAGGAGGACCTTTTTAATTGAATTTCTAAAATTTGTTAAAAATAATTAGGAAACAGTTACACTGCAAACTGTGACTTTTCGACACATTGCCCAAACTAATATGCAACAAAGTCTATGGAAAATAGAAAAGAAGAAATTGAAAAAGAAAATTGAAAATCAGAAATAGGAAATTGCTGAATTAAAAGCAAAAATGGATGAAATGCTAAAGGTAACCGGTCAAATTATGGAATGCAGACCGCCACCCAGAGTTTATGCTATGTGCCTCAAAGAACAGTTTTTATGGTTTCAATTGATGAGAATTTTTAGAAACCAAGACCCCATAATTCATTATGCCAAAGAATTTTATGAAGCATATTAAGCAGCTCCTAACTGGTTAAGGAATTCTCTGTGTGAATTCTATTTGCATGGCTTTTTAATACCACTTGAAACATAATGGAATCCTCTTCCATACATTGGTGATATTCATTTGAGAGCATTCATGTCATGGGCAAAAAATGAGGTGAATTATGGCAGACAGTGGGAAACATATGAGGAAATTGAGAAAACAGAGCCTGTCCCATTACGCTCTCAAAGTTCAAACCCACATGCAATGTTAAAAGATTGGTTTGCATTGACATTGGTATTAATAATGTTTCAGCCAGAGCAAAAATATTTGACATCAAAAAGCAAGTATATGATGAATTCCAGGCACAATAATATTCATTTTGGAGATTAGCATATACCAGAACTGAGAAAAGATGGGAAAAATTGACTGTTGGGTTAAGAAAGTCAGAACCACATGGTCCCCTCAACTTTACAACTGCACTCAAATGAACCAGTAGATATATTCAATTGGGACTTCAAACAAGATTTGAATTGTGGCTGCCACTGACATCCAGACCCCTTGTGCTAATGTGGCCCCTGTATCCTCATTAGGCTACAAATCTTAACAGTGAATTAGAAGACCGCAGATATGAAAGGTGCTGGGATTTCAAAGGATTCTATTACATGTTTGGACATCCATTCCAGAGTCATGTAGCCACTACTGACTTCAGAGAAATCACCAGGAAAGTTAATGCTGGAGGACCAGCATTGGGCTAAGTAGGGGGCAGTGATGAGCCTAAAATATGCTCATAATTTGATGATATGATAAACTTTTAAATAATTTCATTTTTTTTATTTCATGGATGTTTAAACTTTGATGAAACCTTTTATGGGGATATCCTGTAGCAAGACACTTTTATATTCATGCAGCCTATTGTGTTGACTTGATTGCATTTATTGCCCTGTTGACTCCCAAAAATGGCTGGTATATTGTATACAGTTTTTAAATGGTGAAGTAGATTTGAAATGTGTGATTAATGAATAGATATTGTGTATGTACCATATGCCTCTTCTTGCGCGTCAGTTACCTTTTGTTTCTCAGGTTGTTGAAGAAGGATTGAGTCAAGCGCAGCCGATCTCGGCCTTGCAGTAAAGCCCATTTCCTGCACGACTTTGAGGAAGCTCCGCCAAAGACTCTTTGAACGAAACCGATTTGGAAAGATTTTTAATGGAAAGTCAATCTGGAGAGAGTGGAGCGCTAGATTCCCTCTGATCGGGTTGAACACATAAATTCATTTATGAAGTTTGTTCCTTGATTCAGGGATATACTTTACTTCCACGTCTTTCTTTGATGAAGTTAGTTAGTTAGTTATTCTTTTAAAAATAAGATACTCCTCCTACGCGAGGTAGTGAGAGAAGAGAAATAGAATGAGTAATAGATGATTTTTAGGTAAGATAGAAACAGAGTAGCAGAGATCATGTAAGAATCAGTATGATAATGAAAGACAGAATCTATTTGACCAGAAGCAGAGTTTGTTGTTAGTTTTCACACCAACAAGACAATATATTTCATTATGTTTTCATGGATAAAGATCGATGAAGTTCTGAGTTCAGCATCTGTGTAATCAGTAGATGCTTGCTAAGGGGGCCCACTTAGTAAGTATCTGTAGTTAATTAGTTAGATGTTCTTTTCTACTGATATCCAGTTAGCTTTCATCTTTTGAAGTTTTTATGCAAACTCAGTCTTACACTGCTCCTGCAGCATAGAGAGTCCATCCCTGTGACTGTTCCTGCAACATAAGGCCAGTTCATGGTTTGTGCTTCAGTCGTAGCTGTTACAGTTTCTATTTTAATCAAGCATAGTTGAGCTAAAGAATTATGCATTACCATTCTGTAGCTTAGATAGAATTTCTTTACATTATGTATTTTTGCTAAGATTTGACTAAAACAAATTCCTAGTGCATATACTTTGCTGCGCCATTTAAAGTCTACGTCCCCTGGTTTGACAAGTAAATGAACATCCACAGAAAGATATTAGTCACCTGTCAGAATGTCCAATTCCCAGGAAAGTTTCACTGTGATATTCATATCCTTTTGTGAGTGCGAGTCACATCTTTCTTTACTCAATTAGCACTATCAATCTCAAAGTTCTGGGCATTGAGATGGGACATAGCGGCTGGACCTACTTACACGTGGTGTTATTTCGCTAACCCTGAAGCAATTAAACTGCTTTCATTTCAAATGGATGGGCCAATGAGGAGTGTCCCAGATTAAATCCTACCTTCTCGTGATCATCAAACCTGCACAAACACAATAGTTAGTCTTAAAAAAGGGCATTGACTAAGCCGACGAGAACTTACTCCTTGGGGATTTATGACTTAGACATAATTCATTTGTATGTGAAATAATGGGGGCCGACTTTGGGAATATTTAAGACACCTTTTGACTGAGGATGACCAAACAGTCCTAAGTGAAGGGGCTGGTGAGAAATGTTAAACGATGACTCAAGAGGTAACTTATATCATAGGTAACTAGACAAACAACTCAACATAGAAATAAGATGTCTGAGGATTATATGGGTATTTTGGGTGACAAGGCTATTCAAATAAAACCCTAAACCCTATGTGTAATCAACATACTATTCTAATATTGAGGATAAAATACCTCAAAATATCAAGGATTTTTGGGGGGTCTAACATCGGCTCATGCTTAGGGATGCATACCCCTAGTGGTTATGGTGAGAAATAGATATCTTGGTGGAGCATACCAAACATAGAGGGATCAAAAAGGGAGGAGCTTGCTTAGACAAGGAAAGCAGACATGATAGAAAACAAAAACACCAAACCCTATGTACAAATTTACAGAACTATACAATGTACATGGAGGAAAACCTATTTCAAGAGAAATAGGGTTTTAGGAATTTTCCATGTACTGGCAATTCCTGAAATTCACCTAGAAGTGACTACAAGAAGTAAGAGTCCTCCCCATGAATATCTACAATTAAGTAAAGGCCAAGCCATAGGGGATCAAACTTCCCATGTTTTCCTTTATCCTCCAGTCTAGCATTCCACATCAATAACATACATCCTATCTCAAATGTCCTTGGAACAATTCGCTTGTCATGTAAATATTTAACTTGAAGCTAAATTTTCTCATTCTTCTTGAGAGCTTCTCTCCTCAGCTCATCAATCTTAGCCAATTCATTCATCCTGTTATGCATCTCATCACAAATGTCAGTATCATATTCCTGAACAAACTTATATATTTTCATCAAATTATTGTGTGGGATCCTAGCCTCTGCTCCATACACCAAGTTGAAAGGGTAATACGCAATAGCTTTCTTGACTATGGTTCTATTTGCCCACAATTCCAATTGTAATTTTGAATCCCAAGCCTTCTTTTTCTTGTCCAAAAATCGTTTAATAATCTTCATGAGGATTTTTTTACTAGATTTATCCTGTCCATTTCCTTGGGGATGATATGGAGATGAATATGATACATTTATACCATGATCATTACAAAATTCCATGAATTATTTAGAACTAAAGCACATAGCATTGTCTGTGACAATCCTTTCAGGAACACCAAATCAAATTAAAATGTTCTTCATCAAGAAATCAATGAATACTTTGCTAGTGGCTTTCTTGGTGGGGATGGCCTCAACCCACTTTGTGAAGTAATTAGTAGCAACTAATATCCAAGCATGTCCCCCACTGGATTTCACTGCCATTTCTGCAATAAAGTCAATACCCCACTGTTGGAAGGGGGTTGGTGTTGAGATTGCTCTAAGTGGTAAATTACCTGAGAATTTTAGTTTTCCTATAAATTTTTGATAGGAATCACACTTTTTCATAAGATGGTGTGTATCCTTGAATATCGTAGGCCACCAAAAACCATCCCTTAATACCTTGTTTGTTATTTTCTTGGCCATATAGTGACCTTTCCACACTCCTTTATGCATTTCAATCAGAAGATCTTTCGCTTGGTCACCATCCACAAATCTAAGGAGCACTCCCTCTAGGATTCTCCACCAGAGTTCACCATCAATGATAACATACCTAATTGCATCTAACTTTAGGGTTATTATTTCATTCTTATTCATGCCATCTAATCATCTCATGGTTTGCGAATATTCAACTATCCTTCAGTACCAACCACATGTTTGCATACCACAAATAGGAGAGACATTTTCTAGCTCCACTTCATTGATTTGGTTAGCTTCCAGATTAGATTTAGCCATAAGTTTAGCTAGGCCTTGGCCCCTTACTAGCTTTGTAATCTAAATTTCTTTGTTAAATTCTTGAATTTTGTTTATCCACCTACATCTTCTTCCTGTAGTTTCTTGTTGAGTAAAAATGTCCTTTACTACCGCTCTTAGGACATTAGCCACCACCGTTGCACCAATCAAAACTAAAGAAAAATCCCACTTCTTAGTGGTATCATATTTCGGTTTAGCTGCTTGCAAGGATTTTCTAAAGAAGGCAATTGGTTGTTCATAACCCTCATCATTTTTCTGAAACAAGACTCTAGCTATAGTGTGAAAAGAGGAAAATGTAAATAATTGGGAAGGCTTGGAATAATCTAGAGTTTTCAAGATAGGTGTAGCTTTAATAGCATCTTTGATAGCTTAAAAATATTTAAGAGGCTCTTCTGACCATGCAACCTTTTCTCCTTTCTTGACCATCTTCAAGATAGGTCTAACAATTTTTGAAAAATTAGTGACAAACCTCCTTAGAAAATTTATCTGTCCAAAGAAGGATTGAATTCCTTTGACATTCCTTGATGGTGTAATTTTATCTATAGCTACCACTCTTTTATGATCAATCCTAATTCCTTCCTTCAAGACAATATGCCCCAATAAATTTCCCTCTTTAACCCCAAAGGAACACTTTTTGGAATTCAACGAGATGCCATACTCCAAAGCTCTAACAAATATTTGCTCAAGATGTGAATAGTGGTCCTCCTCTTTATTACTATGGGCAGTAAGATCATCCTGGTAGATAGCAAGGAATAAATCTATAAAATCAGAAAAATCCACGTCCATAGCCCTCTGGAAAGTGGCACCAACATTTATCAAACCAAATGGAATCCTAACATAAACATAAGTCCCCCACGGGGTTGTAAAGGATATTTTGTATTGCTCTGATTCCCTGACCATGACCTGGTTGTAGCTAGAGAACCCATCCATCATAGAAAGTAGTTCAAAACCAACGACTTTCTATAGCATTGCTTCCATGTTGGGTGATAGATAATTATCTTTCAAGGATGTAACATTTAGGTTCCTGAAGTCTACAAATAATCTTAAGTAGCCATTCTTCTTTCTGATAGGAACTAGGTTGGACACCCATGGGGAGTGTCTTATTGGTTTGATAATTCCCACATCACTTAATTTGGTGATCTCCTCTTGCATTTTGGGAAACATGGTAGGATTAATAGGCCTTTGTTTCTACCTAAAAGATTTTGTTTCAGGCTTTAGTGGAATCTCATGCTGAAATAACTCCTCTTTGTAGGCTTGCAAATCATTGTAAGACCATGTGAACACATGTATTTACTTTCACAACACTGCAATCAACATAGTCCTCACAAGTGGTTTCATCATTTTCCCTATATATACCTTCTTAGGATCACTTTCTATTCCCAAATTGATTTCCTCTAGGTCCTCTTTATGTGCACTTGATTGCTTAACATTGGATATATTTGGGCCATCAAAAACCCTCTCAAGTGAAACTAAACCCTTAGTAATTTTATTGGTCTTAAATTGGATTATCTCATTACCAAATAATGTCTCCTTTCCATCCACTTCCACCACATGTTAGCTGAAATCAATCTCCTAGTTCTCATATCTATCCACACAATGCAGGAATTTCAAAATGTCATTGTCATCATTGAACACCTACCAATTGCAAATGTTGTCAGGTATTCTTGGTCTTGTTTGTACCTCAATTCTTGAGACACCATCAAAGTTACAGCATCAAGTTTGACTGCAATATTAGCCAAAAAATCTACTTTGACATTCTATCCTCTTTCTATCCAATCTATTCCAAAGGCATCAAATGATTCAATAGTATCCCATACCTCATTCCTATACTACCTCAACCTTTTGTCCTTAGTGAAAAATTTAGACCTAACTTGGGATACTATTAGCTCAGAGTCCCCAAATACTTTTAACAACTCTATTCCATGCTTAGAGGCTAACTTTAGACCAATTCACAAGGCTTCATATTCAGCCACATTATTGGTACATACAAATTGTAGTAAGAAAGAGTATTTAAACATCTTACCTTGAGGGCAGATAAGAATGACCCCAATACCTAAACCTTATTTTGAACATGCTCCATCAAAATAGAGCATCCATAGAGCACCTTCTTGGGATGTTTGTGAGATTTCCCTAGCAATTAGAGTAGGATTAGCTTCTTCCTCATCTTGTTTTAACTCCTCTAGATAGAAAATTTCAAGGCCTTTGTTCACAACATTAATCATCGTGGGCTCCTCTAATTCTTCAACTAGCTCAATCATATGTCAAAATATTGACTCTCTGGTAATTTTAACATGTTTTTGGTCAATGGAAAAACTAGAAAATGATAAATCACATTGCATACTTCCCCCCATAGAGGCACACCATTGTCTAGATAGTAGCATCACATAAGTCAAGGGAATGTCCACTACTGTAACACTCATGACTAACTCATTTTCATGAAATGCAACCAGTCTATATGGAACCTCGTAGATTACACCAATGACAATGACCTCCCTTGAATCCATGGCATAACATTTTCCATATGTACTATCAACTTAAAAACTATTTCCTCCATGATCTTAATGTAAATGACATTATTTTAAGCCCCATAATCAATCATATAATTTATGAGTATCTTTCCATCAATGATTAGACTCAAAAAGAAAGGATTGACCAAACTTGGGTTTGTCGTAATAGTAGTTCCTAAGTAGATCTTAGGGTTTTCATTGACAATTGCTTCCAATTATGTACCTTTTTCTTGACCAGCACTTGTGTCAAGTACAATAGCCTCAACATTATGCTTATTTCCTCCCGCAATACTATTGATGATAGCCATGGTTTTACTTTTTATGATCGTCAATCCTCATCATTTCAAGGAGTGGGATTGTGACCCAGATTTGGGACAAGACTTGAAACATGTCAATGGGAGAATAGCTAGGAATCTTAGGAAATACTATTTCCTAGCCTGGAATCATCTTTTCAAATTGTTTGTTAGCTTTCTCAATAGTGGTTTTTGACTCTTTACCTTTCGGGTCATGATGGGCAAGTTCAGCATTAGCCTTATCTCTGCTACCTTTCTTTGTCTAGATTCTTATTTCTTTTGGCTCCTTATGCTTGGTTTCTTCGTTCTTTTTCTTTTCCTCAACTCCTTTACCTCTGCATTACCTTATTTTATGAATAGACCTCCAAGATGGCCTTGATTACCATTAACCACTCTATTCCTCAAGTGGAGATAATTTTGTGCTTGAGCTCTTGCAGCTAAGGAAGTTGCATATCTCTCTATCTCCTCATTTAAAGGTCTTCTCAAAGAAAAGTTTGATGCCTCAAGATTGTAAGCAATATACTCATCTTCCCTTTCCTCATCTGATAGTACTTGTTGATGTTATATACTTTTTTGTCACCTTTATGTATCCACATCATCTATGTCAGCATCATCAGTAGAAGAATAACTACCATATTCCAAATATGACCTAGTCATGAATATATTTGTTGACTCATATGGATTGTGAGGTGAATAGGATTCTCCTTGATCTTGTTGGTTTTCTAACATAGACCTAGCTGCAACACACTATTGTGATGCATGGGGAATCTCACATGCTTCACACCATGGTAAATCCTCAACTACATTTGTGGTATTGTTATGTAATGGATCAGGTGTAGCTTGGTAATTCTTCTGATTATTCTAAATTGGCTTTCCATTATGCCAATTGGTATGATAGGGGAAATCTTGAAGTGTAGGGAGGCTATCATTTCTCTGAAATTGAGGTTTATCATTTTTTGCTTTCTTTTGTAACAAACTGAGAAATTGATCTAGTTTCTCATTAGGGGACGCAGTCTTTTTGTGTTTCTCATTTTGAGCTTGGGGATTCTTTAGAAGGTTAGGGTCATCCCTCATTCCTACTTTTCTAGAATCCCTCCTATTGTTCTCATTATTCATAGCCATTTTATAATCCTCAGGAAAAGTTTGTGGATTCTTGTCCCTAACTAAGTAACACATCTTAGAATCATAAGCATTGCAGTATGTTACAAAACATGTTTTAGGGTTAGGTCTCAAATAACTGGGTACTCTATTCATAGACTTCTGAAATATTGCATTGAATTTGACAATAGATTCATTACGCCCTTTGGCGATGTTATTGAAATCATTCAATTTGAATTTCGGATTAGTTTGGTCCCCATATTGTTCCTTAAAGGCTTAGTAGAATGATTCCTTTGAGTCGATACTTCCATCAGGTAATCCTCTATGCCAAATCCTTTGCATCCTTAATCAAGGATTGCATAAAATAATTCAATTCTACAACATCTTCCCATAATTTGAAGTCTTCAACAAAACTCTCGAAGGCTTTCAGATGATCTTCTCTACTAAGAGCATTATTTATAGTAATTTAGGGAGATGTTTCCTGGCATTGTTTGGGATAGGATTTGGGTAACCAGGGATGTTATCAAAACACAATTTCCTATATTAGTCATTATGAGGTGCCCCTCTGGGACACCTATCCCTATGATTATCCTTTTGTTCATCATTTTTCTTACTATCCATTTGATCTCGTTCCTTACCTTTCCCATTTCCTTTGCTGCCACCATTCTTATTCCTACCTTCTTCCTCATCATTAAAATAACAACTATTGCTTCTATTTCCACCTCCTTTATTAGCACCACCCCCTCCGCTAGGAATATATCCCTTGGGATTATTTTCATGAGATCCATTATCACTCTTCCCAAAACCTTAAGGCTCTAGGGTTGGGATTGACATTTTGAGGAAAACAATTCTTCTAGAGATTTCTATATTATTTGCTTCTATCTCTACCCTCCTCAGTTCTTCTTGCAATTTCTCACCCTTCAACTACAACTTCAAGGTGTTAGGATCTAAATGTGTTAGGATTAACAATAGGTGTCTTGGTTGTCGAGGTAAGGGTATTTGTGTTGGTATTGGTGTTAAGAGCATTGGAGGCATTTTGTCAGGAATAGTTAGCAATCATTTTCCCATGATCTATGAAGGATGTTTTCTTAGTGGGATCAGAAGTCTTAGCGGCAGGAATGGTCGATGTGTAAGTGCTATCAGTAGAAGTTCCCATCAAGATTGTGATTTTTGGAACTTCGGGGACAATTCGGGCTGCTACTTTAGCAACTTTCTCCTTAACAATATTTTCTTGAGCAACCTTTTCTTGGGCTATCTTTTCTTAGCATTTTCTTCTCTCACTTTCTCCACTCTTTCTTTCTTCTCATCCCTTTCAAGCTACTTAGCCTTAATTTTGTCTTCTCTTTATTTTAGAGCTTGGGATTTCCTTTTCTCCACTTGTTCAGCCAAAAATTCAACCTCTTCATCCAAGGCTTGTATATCTTTGTTGACGTCTTCCTCACTTTTGAGGAAATCCCCATACTCACTCTAAGCTGGAGTATGGAATGTTTGATCCACAGCCTCTTCCCCAAGGAAAGTAAGTGTTGGTGGATTGGTATTTTCTCCTCTAGGATTAAAATTTTCCCAATGAAATACAGATCCCATCCTAGTTGTTCGTGGGTCTGAGAGTGCTTTACTCTTACGCCAGAATTCCCATTTGTCTTCTTCTCTAGAAATTATGAGATTATCAAATACTTGTTCAATAGGGAAACTACCTTGTCCTCTCTCAAGTGCCCCACTATTACTTGAATCTCTAGAAGTATTTACATTAATTACTTGATTATTGAAAGTGGGAGATGCTCCAATAAGAAAATCAAGGGACTTACTAGATTTTTTAGCTTTCTTCTTCCATTGAGGTTGTTTATCCTTTGTAGGCTCATATTCTTCCTTCTATTCAAGACTTTTCTTCAATTGACTTATGGTTTTCCTCATGATGCTTTATGAGCTATCAAATTTCTCCTTGTCAATTTTTTTGTGAGATGTTGTTGCACTGGTGTGAGAAAATTTAGAGTCACCACCCAAGATACTGGGAAATAACATTTGACTATATCTAGACTTGTCATTTGCAACTTCAAAGAGAATTTTGAGAATAACCCAACATAAACTGACATAACTGACCAAAATTTGACGAAAGAAAAGAAAATGATGTATATAACTTGTAAGAGGAAATGGAAACCTAGTTTGATAAATGATGATAAAGACTTGAATCTAACTATACCAGATCTGCACTAGAGATGCTAAATTTTGTGAGATCTCCCTAGCAAATTCACCATTCTATTAGTTAATTTTAATAAACCAATTAGGCCTTCACAAGTACCTAAGAGTCTTCCAAACCCAATTCTTGAATACCTACCAGACAAGTGGCCAAAAAACAAGATAAAGCATATATTACTTTATCTCCTATAGTTCGGGTTTTGGCAGACCTGGGAGGGTATTCCCACAATGCCAAATATATAACTCATTTCAAAAATTTACACATGCATTGTAAATCAATGCAGATAGATTCTCATTAATAGAAAATAAGATGAAATCACTCACAAAGATGGAAATTCTTTTAGTTAATTATGCATCTTACACTAAGAATGTAAAAAAACAACAAACAACAGGTGGGTCAATGATTATTTTAAAATACTTCTCTCAAGTTGGATGAGCAAAACCACAAGAAAGGTCCAATGGGTTAAAGATTATTTCCATTATCTATGGGATAGGAGTCTATGAAAATTGAAACATAAGGCATGTTTAATTCTAAGCAATTATGATCTAGTGATATCACCTTGTAATTCACAAATCAATAGGGTATGTGCAGGATCATCATGGAAAAAACAGGCCCTTAAGTGGAAAAAAATTTAGAAAAATCAGAGTTAGGCAACTAGACATTAAAATTTGAGTAAGTTATCTATATTATTTCAAAAATATGTAAAAATAGAATTTGTAGAAAATTGAATGTAGTTTCTAAACTACTATGTTTTTTTTTAAATCTATTTGGTGAAAATTTAAAATTTCAATGCAGTGGTACTTAAATTTCAAGGAAAAAATAAGTAGGTGTCTGTCTGACCACCCTAACCACAATAACATGATAATATTTTTTTATAAGATTTTAGATATAAGTAGAGGAATCATGCCCCAATGTGATACATATTTTTTTGTAATTTTTTTCCATGTAAATAATTAATTATGAATTTTTTATTACAACTTTTTGAAAAATATAAAAACTCGTATGTCTGACCACCTTAACTTGGTCAAAACTTCATGAAATTCAATTTTTCTTTTTTTAATCATATAGTATGCGAAGCATAGAATGGGACATAGGTTTTGGATTTAAAAAATGTGATACCATTTGAAAGCTATAGATTTTTTTCACTCAGTCCATCAATTAGGACTTTTGTCATAATTTGAATAGAAAATGAATAATAATTACTTATTAAATTCAAAGTAAAGCATAATTTATTTCATTGGAAAGCTGAGATTCTCCTTTAAAAACCCTTTTTGTTTCGTCAATTTTGGGTAAAGAAACAGTCGTCAGCCACATACCCATAATATTGCCACTTTTTGGCCCATCATGATCATGCACATACCCAATAACTAAGCACTAAACACTACGTATCAAATCCAAAGGAATTCATATATGAACCCATGATATAATTCAAGAATTTTAACTCATTCCATGAACAATAGCCAAAACCAGATCACATATCAAAGTATGACACCATGACAATTAATGAAATGATCATTGATCAACATTTTCATTAATGATTCTAATACCAGAATGGATTGACAAAAGGCTCAGAAAATCTCCATTATCATTCAAATATACTCAGAAACCATACATTTAACTAAAATCACTATCTAGACTCAAATAATTACATAAAGACTCAACATTTCTACTCTGTGTTCTTCAATTCTCTCAGTGTAGCTCCAGAATTTTAATAAAAGATCTGCACAAATAGCACTGAATTCTATTTTATAGAATAAGGGAGCAAAAAAAGCCACAGGCTAAATGTACACATGTCACACTTCAAATGGACTATTCGAAGGTATATTCTAAATTTAGTTATATTTTCAATCGTCAAAAATGGAGGGAATACACATAAGACAAAGAATATTTACATTTGTAGTAAAGAGCAAATTTTCCTTTTCAAAAGCACATGTCAAAAGGAATGCACCTGATTTGTCGAGCAAGATGAAAAAATGATTTAGACCATCGATCAGTTAGCATCTCAATCAAAATCCCACATCATCAACAACTGATACTTCTATATGAAACATATGTTTTAACTTTGTAACCTCTAAGGCCAAACCTTTACAATACATGACCCAGTATATGTTTCACAACCAAACCTGCCAACATACAACCTTCCCCATTCTTCATACTCTCCCTCATATGGCCAATCAAACTCCATAATTTTCTCCATGGCTTTCCTGCAAGGGGAGTACTTTGTTACTACTACATTGGATTCCATGTCAAAATCCTTTAGAAAGATGATAATAAATGTTAAACTCCCCAAGGTGTTATTGAAGAAATCAATATTAACTTCTTTGCAAATTTAATCCACCTGGGAATCAATAACCTCATCCAGTTCCTTGTTCCACATCTATAATGGTTTCACTTAATAATTGGACACCTCAATATCTAGTAGTGGTTCCAAATTAGTGTGGTTATATTGAGCTATCAACTCCATTAACTTTTTCCCCAATGGGGCCGCATATCCCTAAAAATTCTGCTCACTTAACACACACACAAAATCATAAACCAGAAGCACTAGAGGGTACTTATCTTCATGCTATCCAGCTCCCACTAATATCAACTTCAATCTTTGAACTCTTGGGACCCATTTATTCAAGGTTGGTATGGCCAAGAAAATATGTCTTTGGGAAAACCTCATTGAACACACCATCAAAGCATAGTTGCAATGTACACCATTGAGTCTATCCCGAATCTTCTCATTTAGATGCTTTAAGGTAGTGCAGATAAATTTTGATATGTTCTTATACATTGTGTCATGAGATTTCTCTAACAATTTGTTATGTGTCTCAATTTACAAAAGCAATTGATCTCTGTCAGATGAGCTAGAGCTTGATCTACTTATTTCTTCCTATACAATTGATTCTTGTTCCCAACTATATGGTACTATTGCTAAATCCTAACTATGAAATGAATGTTGCAGAGATATAATTGGAGAAGCTAAAGGTGGGTGGCTTGAGCTAGGCTGACCCTGTTCTCTCTATACTTCCTCTCTTTGGTTATAGACTGGTAATTCAATTTTTATTGTAGTCACCTTCTATTGGATTTTATCATAGTCATCTAGGAGTTCTCTATATTTAACTCTGAGATTATCTCTTTTAAAGGTGAGACCCTCTACAGTTGACTGGGTAAATGTGGAAATATTAACAACCATGTTTGTAGCTTCCAAAGCTAGAGTATCAACAACTCTTTTTACAAGCAATTGTCCACTAAGTTTTGATGGAACTTCAAGGGCTAGTTTTCTAGATGTTGAAGATAGTGACCATATCGCCAATGTATCCCAATCCTTGCTGAAAGCTAAAACTTGAAGTGTCATTTCCAGTTCCTCCTCTATCTGTACAAGAGGCCTCTCAACCCTTCTTATGGCATCCCAAACAATAGCAACAACAATATTCCATTTTGGAAATAGCAACACACCACTCTTCTTTACAAGCTCTATTCCCTCTTGGGAATTAATCTTTTTAAACTCATTTCTCATAATGCTTCGTACATTTTCTTGAATACCATTTTTAGGGAATTCAAGGTGCAAGCTTCTTTCAATGGAAACTTTCTCTGCATAGTCTATAGTCTTAGATTTCCACCAGAAATACTGGAATGTCGAGGTTTCAATGAAGGAATCATCTTCCATAAACTCTTTGTTGTCCTCCACCCTCAAGTCATCTACAGTATTCAATCCAAAATTATCAAGCTTCTCTAATCTAAGGATGCTCTATCCTGAACTTGAAGCAATTTCTCCTTCATGAGGAGGCTTTCCTATCTCCATTTCCTCAGGGGTGACATAGATATCATCTTCATCTATGTCAGAATAATCAACCACTCCTCTTGATTCAATTCTTTGCTTCTTTTGAGGTGGTTACTTTGGAGGGGAAAAACTTTCAAGAGGTGATTCAAGATCAATTATAGGAAAAGAGGTGTGTATAGGAGGAGTTGGCACTGCACTCTTGGGAGAGTCTAATTTTGGCTCTTTAGAGGTAACACGGGCTATTGAGCTCCTTTCCTCACTTGCTACTTTCTTCCTCCTAGAATAAATCCTCAACTGTTTGGGTGGATGATATGGAGGTCTTTCTTCTAGTGTCACTTTAGCATTTTCTTCAACCATTGTTCCCTTACCTTTTATTTGGAACCTCCCGTTGTTCTCTCAAAACACCAACAACATTCTAAATTTTTTCCATAACATGCATAACTTTATTGAAATCACCATGTATATTTGGTAGAGGATCATACAGGGGATTATTCTTCTTCTTAACTTCTACCATATTCCAATAAGCTTGGTACTTCACATTTCTCTCATCCTCTTCTTCAAAATTGAAAATATTCCTAATGAAATCCTCAGGGTAATCAAAATAATATACAAAGGTAACCATTTTCTTATCTTCTTTGAGTTTATTAGTGAATCCTTCAGGATCATGATTCCTCAGGCTCATAGTCATCAATTTATAAGGAGCTAGAATATGTTCTAATTCATTCACTATCCCTTTTGTCATAATGTAATTTGCAAATGTTGTCTATTATAGGAAGAATGACCCCTTCCTTGCTAATTCAAGTAATTGTTCTTATTGTGAAGCTCCCAACTACCTCATGATCTCAAGGAAACCTATTCTGGAAGGAATATTTGTAGGAAAAAAAATGTGCCGAAACCACTACCATATATCCTAAAAATTGTCTTATCAGGATACAAAATCAAATCTCCCTAATTATTGCTCAAATTCAAATCTGTCCTTAGCTCCCTATGTCTCAAGAATTCATGGATTTCTCTGGGGATTCTAGGTGGTTCATATACTAAGGCCCTATTTATGTTGGATGCAAAAGCATTTCTAAACATTACAAAGTTGTGCCTCTTGTCATCTTTATCCAAGATATGTGTCCAACACTGAACATGCAAGTCAACATCATCCTTCTTCCTTTCCAAGGTGATCTCCTTCTCAAAGGCTCTTTGTGCATTATACATGAACATATGCATTAACAATTAGTACCACCAAAACTTCACCCATTTTTTTCCTTCTTGCAATTCAACTAAGGCATTATGTATGTGTTCAATGAGATAAGTTCCACAGTCATAAACAATACTATATGGTGGGTGTTGCAGATGTGTGGCCAAGTAGCTATCCTCCTTCTAGAATATGTCAGGTGGATTGGAATGAACAATTTTGTACAGAGAATATATAGTCTTTCTAAAACAACTGGAAGAATAGCTCATTGGGAAAGGTTCGAGCTCTCTATCATCAATCCTAACCTTCCTCCTTTGTTTCCTAGTTCCAGTCACTGCAGTATGTAAAGCTAACATCTTCTTTCTGATGAGCATCCTAGTATTGTTGTACTTTATTATGATAGTATCCATGTTCAAAGGAACCAATTCCTGACTCCATTCATACAAATCAAAGACTTTTTTAATTTCTTCGTTGTTTATTTTGACCATGACCACCCCATCAAATGCTCTGACTTCCCTAGAATATGGGTCACATTTTGATGTGATATCTTTCAAGAGATCCGCATCCATGTACACATTGGGAACAATCAATTTCCCCATATCCAACTTCCATGGGTTACTAAAAGGGGACCTAAGGTTCTTATTCCTGAACCAATGTTGAAACATCTGCCATCCCATGTAAGGTACATCAACATCCTTGATGAAAATGGCCTTATCTATTAACCCTCCTTAACAATAGGGCCACGAAATAAGACACTCCCCTTTGGTTTCTTATTTTAGACTAGGGTAGAAAATCAATCACATCCTAAGAAAGGGTTCTAGATTGGGTAGAGGAAGAAGCACCTTGGATTTTGGGAGCCAGGGGCTTGAATATACAAGAGCTCTTATAGAGGAATTTTAACTACTCAATTTCCTAATTGCAATTTATGACTTAGGACAAGAGATAATTCCACACAATTCATAGGGCTATGACTTTTAAAAGAAAATATTGACTCTAATTTAAAGCAATGAAAGTAGAATGATGAAATGCTTTCATTTTAAAATAGATTAAAAGCAAGCCCCAACTCAAAAAAATGAAAAGGCATAAGATTACATTTATTATACTTACTGCTTTCAATCATGACAAGCCCTAATATCAGTCATGATAACTTCTCTAATTCGCTTCTTAACTCTTCATATTGCCTTGGACACATCTTCAAATCTCAAATAAGCAAGAGTCAGGTGCATACATATTTTTTGAAGGGAATTGGATGGCATTACAGGTCACCTCTACCATTAATGCCCATTTGCATGAAGCAAAACAATTGTAACAAGTGTACTTTGCATTTTGAATACATGTTGTTGATCCATAGGTGAGTTGGGCATCTCAAATGACTCAAATTGAGTCAAACTCATTTGAATTCACAACACCTCTCCAGCTTGGACGAACAACCCATAGAAATTTTCTAACAAGACTCTCCTCGTATACATGAGGGCCCCACTCACTAGTAGTCACAGAGTGCACATGGCATCATCTCGCAGGGCTTGCCTTTTTTAAAGAACTTGCATCTTTCCTCTACAAGCTCGCAGAGAATTTTTGTGATCATCTTTCTTTGCTCGATTAGCATCATCGATCTCAAAGTTCTAGGCATTGAGATGGGACATAGCGGTTAGACCCACTTACACATGGCATTATTTTGTTAACCCTGAAGCAGTTAAACTACATTCATTTCAAATGGACGGGCCAATGGGGAGAAACCCAAATTAAATCCTATCATCCCGTGATCATCAAACTTGTATGAATACAATAGTTATTCTTAAAAAGGGGCATTGACTAGGCCGATGAGAACTTACCCCTCAGGTATTTATGACTTAGACATAAGTCATTTGTATGTGAAATAATGGGGGCTAACCTTGGGAATATTTAAGACACCTTCCGACCGGGGATGACCGAACAGTCCTGAGCGATGGGACTGGTGAGAAATTGTAAGGTCCCTTGATCAACTCCCATAATGCATGTAGGGATTTTCTAATACGCGAATAATGATATGCCTCAAATAATATAATTCATATAGTCATGGAAACTAAATTACTTATTACTTATAGATTATTTTACTTGCATTTTTTATAATGTTTTAAAAGGATATTAAGTACTAATTTTGAATGATATTTGAGCAAGTTGTGATTAAGCTTAATGACACTTTTATGTGTTTAACGTTGTATTGAAAATGTGGATGTTAATTCTAAAAGCATTAACTTTAGTTTAGGTGTGATCTTGCATAATTATAATGCTAAGATAAAATTATTTAGTATAAAATAGCTTATAGTATTACTCAAAAAAAAAAATCCATTTATGTTAAAATTAATGTTAATGTGATTATTGTTCAGAATGATGATAATACTAGCATCAACTATAAAGTTTAGCATTTAATGTTATGCTTGTAATAATTGTTGCCATAGCGATTGCAACAATAAACTAATAAGGTGAATGTGGAATATAACGCCTGCGTGAACATGAATACAACATACCTAAGGATCATAATCATTTCAAATGGTTTAAAACCACCAACATGATATACAAAGACTACATATGAAATTATGTTGTAATATTAAGGAGAAACCGGAGGTCCCAAGGTGAGATGCTAAATTCGTCTAAGGGTTGGCAATATAATGATTTCCTTATTAAGCTTAACGGTGTTAAGCAAAATCCATCCATATGCTAGTTATGATAGAAAGAGGAGGCGTAATGATGCAGGGGGTAGATAGGGGTATAGATGAAACTTATTATACTTCCTACGGTCTATCTATATTTTGGCCTAACTTTCAAGTGCTAGGAAGGGTCGTTTTAGGCGTGAATCACCTAGTGAGGTAAAGCCAAATTTTCTTGTGTAAGGCACCATCTAAATTCAAGCAACTGTATCATCTTATTAATGTTTCATGTTAGGAAAAATATTATGTAATGTATCTTCACATCTTGTTTGATCGTATGGTTGAACTAATTGGTTCAACTTGTTTGAGTTGTAATGAATAGATATTAATATAATATGTTTGTGATGATGGGAGAGCTTTTATTTCATCTCCTACTCGAGTTGTGAGATCGATAACAATAAAAAGGAAATCCAATACCATTAAAAAGGAAGATGGAGCCATTTAATAGGGGAAATCATCTTAGGAAAGGAGGGTAGGCGCTAGCAGAGAGAGTGGGGAGAAATAGATGTGAGTTCAAATCTCCTGTCAGTAGGTTTTGAGAGGAAGAAGGTTCTTCTAATATGGAGAGAAATGGGTAGTAATGGTTTGTGGGGAGCCCGAGCTACAAGAATATTGGAGCACTTGGTTGTTCCATTGCAGAGAATTGTATAGAAGAGTAAACACTAGGGAAATGGTGTTCAACACCAGAAGATCTTTGTGTTGCTTTATTGTCATTGAAAGGGGTAGGCACAATAACCTCTAAAGTCCATGCTCTTATTGTATTGATGTTAGTAAATTAAATTTCTCGTGAAAAGAAATTAAATAGTGGCATACATTGGTATCAAATTAAACTAAGCTATATAATAAAATCGCTATTTCTAAGTTATTTTGTCTTCCCATGGATGCTATGAAGTAGATTGGTATGATACATATTTTCATGTTTTAAAACCCATGCCTACCAATCTATTTCCTTCTATTGGCTATTTAATTTTACTCCCATGGAGCTAGGTGTAACATCGGTTGATTGAGATGGAAGATGAATCAAACCATATGCGTGACAGATTTAGTCTAGCATGTGCCCGTATTGGAAAGGTTCTAGTTCAATCCAAAGAAAACTTATAACAAGCAACAGGGTTTTGATCTTTATTTGAATGAACAATACAAGTAGATGTTGGAGAATACTAATTTGTAGTCAATATTCGAAGCTATTGTACAAACCCTTTTTTTTCTTCAATTTGACGACAGGGAAATTCATGGTCTGCTTGACGAGTTTGTGTTAATCTATACATGTATTACTATAATAGTCAAATAGTGGACTGATTTTTTGGACATTATCTCATTCATTGTTGATCTTATCCAACAAATGCTTATACTAAGTTAAGATTAAGATGATATGATATTTAGCTAAATTCACAAGTCTGCTTTAATGTTCGACCAATTCTCAACATCAAAGAGCTGATCATTCTCTGAAATCAAAATAATACTTATAAAGATATGATTGATCGAATGCTCAAGCAAAAATAAAGAGATCTATGAGAACACCAATACTATAGAAAGCTACATGGGTATATTCACAGTTAAATAGTGCTCCCAAGTGCATATGAGAAGGCCTCACTCTAATTGCAGCAAGTCCATTTTTGAGAATTGGGTAACATAGTCCTTTACTCCTGTTAATTCATTTGCTTTAAAGTTTCTTTAGCCCTTTTTAAACAAATACGTTTTGTGCATTTCTTGCAAATATTATAGTCCCAAAGAACACATTACTTTAGGCCTTCTATCAAACAATCCTCGTGCCTTGTCTATTTTTTAATTTTTTTTGCATATATTTCTACAGCACATTTACGACTATATTATTTTCACCCCCTCATTCTGCATACATTTCTTCTAGAGTTGTTGCAACTGATAAAATTCCTCTATCCATCATAATAGCTGACTTTTGTACCTTACTTTCTTTCCATCATCGATCCTAATTTATGGCTAATTTGATGGGCATAACATAATTTTCCTAAAATAATAAAAAGACTGCAAGCAAAAGGGTTGTCGATTAATTCTTGTCAGATTGGCTAGACTCTTCTTCCCAAAATTTTACCTTGTATAGTATATTTGTTCACAGTTTTGGATCCCTCTGTTTCCACTATGGGGCGCTTAAGGCCATTCATCATATTCATGCACACCCACCCAATTCTTCCATGCCAACTAAGCAGGGCGTCATTTTCATGCAACCATAAAAAGATTGATGATAATTTTCCATACCAATGAGGAAGATGGTGAGGTTGTCGATCCCATAGTGAACCTTGCAAAGCTAGTTTATAGTTGTCGTCGATTTCCAGTATGTCCCCAATGGAGAGCCTTTAGAAATAATTGTCATATACTTGGTTGGAAAGCTTTTTCACCAAACCAACTTGCAGATCTACTAGGGAAGTCACTCGATACCTTTTCTAAGTTGTGTTTGCTAGAAAGTTATATTTCATTGTATAGGTTGCATTTACATGATTATTCTTTTATCTTCTTGGGGTAATCCACTTTATGTAGCCTTTGTATTCCTTTCAAAGGCATAGTGTGATTCAATTAATTTTATTTAAGGTTAGTTGAATCACAACATTTTTTTTTGACAAGTTGAATTCATCAGTGGCTAATGATGGATAGTCTTCTTGGACCATTAACAATCCATTTTGGGTGGATGACAATAAGGCATTAAAGTAGATAAAATTAGAATATATTAAAATATTGTTGTTATCTCTAATAGTCTCTCACGTGACATAACTCTCTTTAAGTTCTATCACTTAAATTAACCCATTATTTCCAAGCACCCAATGGTTACTTGTATATGCCACTTTAGATCATTACAATGGAGTTTTTAGCACCCATATGCTAGAATCGACTTTAAATCATAATTTACCTTTTTATTTAAACCAAGATAAGTGTTTTGAGGATTCAAATAGAAGCTAATATTTTAATTGCATTAAGGAAATAAAGAGGAGGTTTTATTTATATCCAAATGCATTTTAATAGGCAATAAATAATAAAAAGGAAGGGAATATGCATAAGTAAAATATTTAATTGATAAGCACATTTATATTTATAATTAAATTGATATAAATATATTTTCATTCTTATTTTAATATTTTATAAGTATCGGTTTAGAAAGAGGGATCTGGTTGATATGTTTACTTTATTTATTATTATTTTTCTTTTGAGATATGGGAATTGTGAATAATTTTTTTTTATAAATATTAATGGTTATTGAAAAATGATAAGTTGTTTTCCAGTATGATTAAGATTAGCATAAATTTTAGAATAATCATTTGTTCAAGGCGTAATATTAAATAGGGATAATAAAGCATAGAATCAACATTACAAACACTGCTAATAACAATAATAATAGTAATCTTACTAGAGCAAGATGATAATGTAAATATTGTTTGGGCATTCATAGTCATGAGTATGTTCATTTTAGTTGTAGACAAAATTCCATCAGGTAATTCTTGAGCATTTCCTTGTGATAGTATCCACTATCACTAAGATACGAGTGTGATGTCAGTTAATATAGGCGTTTCAGTTGAAAAGATGACGAAACACTTCATCTAGGTTTAATTATTGAATAGTTTTTAGGATAATTTTATTAAATGCACTTTGTGTTGGTAGATTAGTTGTGAATTGTTTTGATTAGTAATATATGGTTGAAATGTACTTTAAACTTTCCTTGAGGTTTTTTGTTAAATAATATCACTTAGGGCATGGGTAGAAATAGACTGTTATAGTGGGACAATTTGAAAGTTTTTCATTGATGATTAATCCTTCAATTAGGGTCCCATTGATAAAGCATTCTTTGATGAAATTGTTATCATTATCATTGTCATGTCATGCTTTAACTATATTATTGGCTACTATAATATAGTGGAGTGTTAGAGGATTATGTTTTAAATTAAGGACATGCCATCTTTTAAGTCTGGAACTCTCATTTCTTTGCAAACTCAAATAAAATATCCTTGGAGTGTGTTGTCTTGTATATCCTTACCTAGGTCTTAGATCCATAGCTTCACCTAAGTGGGTGGCAGCCGATTGTGGAACTGTCTGGGGTATTGTGCCCTAGAAAGGGTTGCGTACCCGCTCTTATAGTTTATAATTAATGGTATAGAGGTGAAGATGAACTTGAGAAGAGTATTGACTTTAGCCCATGTCAGTATTGATGTTAGGCCATATTTTTAACCTAGTGATTATATTTCTTTGTTATCCAACCATGTGGGAGATGGTTGAAGCCCAGTTGTCGAACTACAGTGCCTTTGTGAATTACATACATAGGCAAGGCCTTCTGACGATGAGCCCCTGAGAACTAGGTCTAGCCCCTAGGAATTGTTCTCTTATATATTCTTATGATTACTACTGATATATATGTGTTATTGTTGGCATGTGACTTATATTTAATGTTTCAAGTTAATTTTGGGTTAGTTGAACTGTTTAAGTCTACCTTAGAGATGTGGATTCCACATATCCTCTTGAACTGACCATGATGGTAAGAAATTTAGTTATCTAACTAAAAGAATTATAGTTTATAACTGGTCAAAATTTGTATGATTTCTTGTAGTTCCTACTATGGTAGCAAAATTTGAGAGTTTTGCAAGTGTAAGTGAACGAAATTTGGAATTTCTATTTTTTTCCTTAACTATATTTTGGTGTAAAGTTTTGGGCATTACACTTGGTATTAGAGCACGGTTGCAATGTTGGGATCTTTGGTTAGTGTTGTGGCCCTATGAGTGCTTCTTGTGTGAAGCTCCCTTGTGTGCTTACCTCCTTGTTGTGAGTAATGTTTGAAATGTCCCTATGACGTCTTTTCTTCCCTTATCCTTTAGTAATTGTTGTTAGCTTTGATTGAGTATTGCATACCTCGGTGTGAATGATGTAAGGGATTATGAAATAAATGATACTAGGTTCATAAAATTTATGTGGGAAAATTATAGTGAGATAGTAATGCTTCTTAAAGGAATTATATAGCATGTTCTCTAAAAATTGGATAGAAAATTAGTTATTTAATCATGACTGTGTTATGATTTCCTTGTTGTGAGGGATGGATAGAATGACCTTATGTTGTCCTTCCTTTCTTTATTCTTGATAATGGTTTTTAGATCCGATCAAGTACTACGTACCCCTATTGTGAATGACACAGTGGATTGTGAAACCAATGATGCTATGTTCATATGCTTTATGTAGGATAAGAGTAGTGAAATACTAATGTCTCTTAACGAATCATATATTCTACTCTATAAAATCTGGATAGAAAAAGTAGTGATTAAACTTTGTTTGAGATGTGAGACCTTTCTCCATGTCGTTAAGTTGATAGTGTATTATGTAAGCACATGTGGATGATGCATTTGACTATGATGGGGGTAAACAACTAAGTTTAGAGATTTTGACTTGGTAAAATATAAATATAAATGCACCGATATACCCTTCCTTAGGGCTCACAAATGTTTAGGATGATCTAGATTAAACAAACTAAATGTGTAAATTGTATGTTCTATTCATATTGGTTATCATGTCATAGTGAACTATCCTTGTGAAAACCAAGTCAATCCATAATAAAATAGAATTTAAAAACAAATGAAGGATTAAAAAATATAGTAGTGCATTCAATGATTATTATTATTATTATAAAGTTTACCCTTGTGCTATCCTATAACCGTGAACCTTATGGAGATGAAGGAATATCCTTAAAACATGAATATTGAGAAGACAATACAACGTTACTTAAGTGAACATCTATTAACTTCATAATGCAAGTGAATGACTAAGTGTAAAACACTATAACCCTTATTTCTAAATCTAAGTGCTTGGGCTAATTTGAAAACATGATTCCTTTCTTGTGTGTGGATAAATGAAGTACTCCCTAAAAGTGCATATTGTATGTAAAGCTATCTTGTAGATATGGAGGAAATATGTATGTTGGCAAAAGGCCTTTGTCTCAAAATTACAGTATCACCTTAGGATATATGTGTAAACTTGTGTGTGGAATCAATTAATAATCAAGGTAAAAAGGGAATAGTGGAATAATATGCTTAGTAAATAAATAATAATGATGGTGGAGAGGGAATGAATGTACTAGTAAACTTTGCATTGCTAAAATTCTGAATTAAAAGTTGTCTTTCATTTCATGGCATGTTTGGGATATAGAATGGCATGTGTGTCATAACATCATTACATTGGTGAGACTTAAAGTCCCCAATTGCATTATTAGTCATAGAAAGCCATATAACCATTGACTCAATTGAGGTGCAATTGTTAAATGGGTGATTTATTGAAGGTTGAATGAAAATAACGTTTTGTTGTGGTGCTAATAAACTGGACTATGTTTTTCATATTGTATGTTGAGTATTGGGTTTGCCATGTTTGAGAAGATAAACTTTATAATGAATTCATATGTCATTTTGTAGAATAGAATATTTTTCTATTTAATTATGTGCAAGAAATTGGTTTGTTGCTTTAAAAGATGAAATTGGAAAAAGAAAGAGAAAATATAAGTTATTTTGTATTCTTGGTGTATGTGAATACCCCGTAAGGATGCTTATGTTGTGTATAGTGGTAATTTTTGTGGATAGGCCAAGTCATAAAAGTAAATGTATGTTGTGCATCCTTGACTCATATGGAATGAAATGATAAGATTCTTGATAGTTAGTGTGGTTTGTCATGTGAAAACCAATATATTTGTTGTACTCCAAGTACGAGATATAGGGTAACTGACTTGGGATAATGGTGGTGGATGTCTAGTACAATCCCCTATGTGTTCCCTTGATGATTATCTTGCATAGTTGATTTGTGGTGAAGTGGAGTACGCATCAAATGTGTGTATGTGTATTTTTTTTAAATGAAATGTGATGTATTCCCTTATGACTAGTCTTATTTGTATGTTAAATGTGTACCTCTAGTTTTTGGTTCCCTCCTTATGGGAGTGCAATGCCAGCTAGTGTAAATAGGGGTTGAGAGACACATGTTCTCCCATCGGGAAATTACACACTCAGAGCATTGTCCCTAATCTTGATAGAGGATCTATGGCGAGTCGTTGTAATCCTCCCATGGATGCTGACCATGGCCTACTCCCCCACATGTGAGAGCCACACTTGTTGGTTCATAGTGCAAACCTATTCCTTGATGTTATAACCCATGGGTAAAGGATGGAATTACAAGGACCACCAACTATTCATATTCATGTGGTCAGGGACCACCAATGATGCATACTTATGTGGTCAGGGACCACCAATTATTCATATTTATGTGGTTAGGGACCACCAGTTATTGCATGCTATATACTTATGTGGTTAGAGAACCACCATTCCCCTCCTCCCCTTAGGTGGCTTGTCAAGTCACATGGTGCTCGTGATGTGCAATTTTATTGTTGAAATATGAATTTTTTGTAATTCTTGATTGATGTTTTATTTTATTATGCACCAGCAATGTGGAATTTTACAATTATTTTATTAGGCCATTTAGCCATTTGAAGGTTGTTATAGTCCAATTCGCCTCAAGGACTTGTTTAAATTTCATTTTTGAATTAAGTTTGAAATGTTGCAATGTAGCTACAATTGATCTTTATTTTGTTTCTCTCTTGAATTTATAGTTTTCATTTTGAGAGTTTTATTCAAACTTGGGGTTGTGATCTTATGTTACTTAGTTTGAGGCTTTCTCCTTGTTTGCAAATTGCTGGCATGTGTGGTGTAATGTGAAATCTATAAATTGCCATATCTCGAGAGGTTCCCTGGTAGGTCGTATAGGGGAGTAGATGCCCTGGGGAATTATTTTTGAAAGGGGTTGTAAATGGGACTGGTATGGGACGGTCATTAATCCATTCTTCCCCTTGTTCTATGGTTGTTCTTATCTATATGGAGGAGTCCTTAGAGAAGGGCTCGAGATCATCGTCCTAAATTGCTATGGTATCTAGGAATATTCATCCTTGTAAACCCCATTTTCTGAGCCTTATGTTGTAAATTATGTGATTGTATGAGGATAGGCGCACCCATTGGGAAGAGCATCCTTGCTATTGTTTTGTGTACATGTGAAACTGTAAGTAAAATGTGATGTGGCATACCTATGTTCACTATGTGCGAACGTAACTAATGAGGCAAGTTAATAATTCCTGATACATGGTAAGAGTGCCATAATTATAAGGTAAAATGTTTTCTTAAGGATATATTTGGACAAAATGTGAAGCTAATAATTTGGAGACATGGTTGGCAATTGAAACAAAAAAAAACAAATTCTAACATCATGAGTGATGTTTATGGTGCAAGAAATTTTGAGGTGTATCAAAGGTTATGAATTCATTTAGATATATTTTTTTGTAATTTAATTGTGGTTGGTTACATTTTTAATAATTAGAGTTACATGGATGGTTGTTAGCATTTGTTAAATTGAGTGTATATTAGATAAATGTTCTCTTGTGAGAAATTTTTTTCTAAGCATTTGAATGTTTAATTCATCGAAGAAGTTAAGTTTTGATTATAGTTGAATGTTTTGATTATTTCATCATGAAAGTTAAGTAATTAGTATGTGTAATAGATTAATGTGTGTTGCTATAGTGAAGTTAAGTTTCCAATCTTTAAGGACTTCTGGGAGGAAGTCTATATAAGGGGGGGAGAATGTAAGGCCCCTTGATCAACTCCCATAATGCATGTAGGGATTTTCTAATACGCCAATAACAATATGCCTCAAAGAATATAATTCATATAGTCATGGAAGCTAAATTACTTATTACTTATAGATTATTTTACTTTCATTTGTGATAATGTTCTAAAAGGATATTAAGTACTAATTTTGAATGATATTTGAGTAAGTTGTGATTAAGCTTAATGATACTTTTATGTGTTTGACGTTGTATTGAAAATATAGATGTTAATTATAAAAGCATTAACTCTAGTTTAGGTGTGATCTTGCATAATTATAATGCTAAGATAAAATTATTTAGTATAAAATAGCTTATAGTATTACTCAAAACAAAAATCCATTTATGTGAAAATTAATGTTAATGTGATTATTGTTCGGAATGATGATAATACTAGCATCAACTACAAAGTTTAGCATTTAATGTTATGCTTGTAATATTTGCTGCCATAGCGATTGCAACAATAAAATAATAAGGTGAATGTGGAATATAACGCCTGCATGAACATGAATACAACATACCTAAGGATCGTAATCATTTCAAATGGTTTAAAACCACCAACATGATATACAAAGACTACATATCAAATTATGTTGTAATACTAAGGAGAAACCGGATGTCCCAAGGTGAGATGCTAGATTCTTCCAAGGGTTGGCAATATAATGATTTCCTTATTAAGCTTAACGGTGTTAAGCAAAATCCCTCCACATGCTAGTTATGATGGAAAGAGGAGGTGTAATGATGCAGGGGGTAGATAGGGGTATAGATGAAACTTATTATACTTCTTGTGGTCTATCTATATTTTGGCCTCACTTGCAAGTGGTAGGAAGGGTTGTTTAAGGTGTGAATCACCCAGTGAGGTAAAGCCAAACTTTCTTGTGTAAGGCGCCATCTAAATTCAAGCAACCATCTCATCTTATTAATGTTTCATGTCAGGGAAATATTATGTAAGGTATCTTCACATCTTGTTTGATCGTATGGTTGAACTATTTGGTTCAACTTGTTTGAGTTGTAATGAATAGATATTAATATAATATGTTTGTGATGATGGGAGAGATTTTATTTCGTCTCCTACTCGAGTTGTGAGATCGATAACAATGAAAAGGAAATCCGATACCATTAAAAGGGAAGATGGAGCCATTTAATAAGGGAAATCATCTTAGGCAAGGAGGGTAGGCGCTAGCAGAGAGAGTGGGGAGAAATAGATGTGAGTTTGAATCTCCTGTTAGTAGGTTTTGAGAGGAATAAGGTTTTTCTATTATGGAGAGAAATGGGTAGTAATGGTTTGTGGGGAGGCCGAGCTACAAGAAGATTGGAGCACTTGGTTGTTCCATTGCAGAGATTTGTATAGAAGAGTAAACACTAGGGAAATGGTACTCAACGCCAAAAGATCTTCGTGCTACTTTATTGTCATTGAAAGGGGTAGGCACAATAACCTTTAAAGTCCGTGCTCTTATTGTATTGATGTTAGTAAATTAAATTTCTCGTGAAAAGAAATTAAATAGTGCCATACATTGGTATCAAATTAGACTAATCTATATAATAAAATTTCTATTTCTGAGTTATTTTGTCTTCCTGTGGATGCTATGAAGTAGAT
This sequence comes from Sequoia sempervirens, assembly GCA_007258455.2. Taxonomy (NCBI): domain Eukaryota; kingdom Viridiplantae; phylum Streptophyta; class Pinopsida; order Cupressales; family Cupressaceae; genus Sequoia; species Sequoia sempervirens. Next base: position 942,136,473 of record VDFB02271358.1, read on the forward strand.
TGGTATGATACATATTTTGATGTTTTAAAACCCACGCCTACCAATCTATTTCCTTCTATTGGCTATTTAATTTTAATCCCATGGAGCTACGTGTAACGTTTGTTGATTGAGATGGAAGATGAATCAAACCATATGCACGATAGATTTAGTCTAGCATGTGCCCATGCTGGAAAGGTTCTATTTCAATGCAAAGAAAACTTATAACAGCCAACAGGGTTTCGATCTTTATTTGAATGAACAATACAAGTAGATGTTGGAGAATACTAATCTATAGTCAATATTCGAAGCTATTGTACAAACCTTTTTTTTCTTCAATTTGACGATAGGGAAATTCATGGTCTGCTTGATGAGTTTGTGTTAATCTATACATGTATTACTGTAGTGGTCAAACAGTGGACTAATTTTTTGGACATTATCTCATTCACTATTGATCTTCTCCAACAAATGCTTATACTAAGTTAAGATTAAGATGATATGATATTTAGCTAAATGCACATGTCTACTTTAAAGGTCGATCAATGCTCAACATCAAAGAGCTGAGCATTCTCTGAAATCAAAAGAATACTTATAAAGATATGATTGATCAAATGCTCAAGAAAAAATAAAGAGATCTATGTGAACACCAATACTATAGAAAGCTACATGGGTATATTCATAGTTAAATAGTGCTCCCAAGTGTATATGAGAAGTCCTCACTCTAATTGTAGCAAGTCCATTTCTGAGAATTGGGTAACACAATCCTTTACTCTTGTTAATTCATTTGCTTGAAAGTTTCTTTAGCCATTTTTAAACAAATCTGTTTTGTGCATTTCTTGCAAATATTATAGTCCCAGAGAACACATTACTTTAGGCCTTCTGTCAAACAGTCCTTGTACCTTGTCTATTTTTTTATTGTTTTTGCATATATGTCTACAGAGCATTTACGACTATATTATTTGCACCCCATCATTCTGCATACATTTCTTCTAGAGTTGTTGGAACTGATAAAATTCCTCTATCCATCGTAATCGCTGACTTTTGTCCCTTGCTTTCTTTCCATTATCGATCCTAATTTATGGCTAATTTGATGGGCATAACATAATTTTCCTAAAATAATAAAAAGAGTGCAAGAAAAAGGGTTGTCGATTAATTCTTGGTAGATTGGCTAGACTCTTCTTGCCAAAAGTTTACCTTGTATAGTATGTTTGTTTAGAGTTTTGGTTCCCTCTATTTTCACTATGGGGTCCTCCAGGCCATTCATCATGTTGGTTGTTTTTAATGAGCAACCAGGTTGGTCTCCTATTCTACCTATGGAGTAGCCATCTCCAGTCAAGGGCAGCTCGGAGGACCTGTACCAACTGACAAGATTTAGTGAAAGACTGAGATCTTCTGCACTTTAGGCTCTGTAGAACCAGGGCGGGTATACCCACACAATGCCTCAAATAAGACTAGACATTGCTTTTTATAGCAGATGACTCCTGATGCCAAGTATTAAGAACCTCAAATATGGCTAGATTCCCAGTAACACAATACTTGCAGCAACCAGGAGGTAGGGCAAGACATCAAACAAGATTGATTAAATAAAATGATTGATCTTGAGCAAGAAGACTAGAACCCTAAAGACAAATAGCATATATTAGATTAGTGCCATATACATTGGGCTAGGAGTCACAATAATCTGCAAATAGAAGGAACCATTACTTTGGACATTAAAGTCTTTGCAAGATTAACCTTATTAGTCTCACAACTAGTGATCAGATCTATAAGACTACTTATCAAATCCTCCTATCATACATATGAATCTATGATATGATTAAAGCATTTAACTTAATCCTTGAATAAGAGAAACAACTAGAACAGATAGTAAAACGTTACATTAAAATGATTAAATAAGTGATCCTTTATCAACTTTCATTAAAAATCCATATGCACAATACAAAGGAGAGACTTAAAGATCTCAATCTATACATTCATATTCATACATGTGTCCAAGACCTCAAAATTTATAGACTGTAACCCTAAACCTCAAAATCTGGTAAAAACCTGACTCTGTGACTTAGTGCTCTTCTCTTCAGATTTTTGTTCTAACTTCTGGCCCCCAGACCCTTACAAATGATTCAGAAGTTCCTTTTAAATAGCTCTAGAAACACCATCCAACTTAGAGCCACATCAGTGCCATGTCAAACCATAATCACCATGTTCTTCAACTACTTCTCTGGCCTCATAAATATCATTGGTCGGGTTGGTGCAGGAAAGACACTCCTGCACAAAAGAAGCCAGGCAATCAATGTTAAATCTGCCACCAAATCCACGCATCCATACTCGAACCATGCCGTCCTTGTACCAGAGCCGCATTGCCATGAATGCTAGTTTAGTGAAGCCAGCGACCAACTCTTTGTCACCATGAATGCACCAGGCTTCTGGTGTGAACATAGAAACCCTAATAGTGGTCTAGTATGAAACTCGACCGTTGATCATCAGAGATTGGGTGGTCGCCTTTAAATCTTCATCGGACCACTGAGACAAGTCCTCCACTAGATTGCACTACATACTGGTCTTCAGACAAACATCGGGCACCTTTATCGCTCAAATTAAAACATCACCGTTCATCATCTGCATGTGTGCATTGATTGTCCATTAGTAGCTCGGGCTTTAACGCACCGCATGGAGAGGCTCATATCAGCGAGGGATAGTAGTGTCGGGAAGACCTCAAGGTGAAGAGAAACAACTACAATGAAGAGCCAAGCATATCGGCCAGATAGAAGGAACTTGGGGAAACGTCTGGCCGAAGGAAACATGTTGCACCAAACACTCATCAAAGTCGGCAGGAGATCACAATGTCGGCGAGACCATACAGTGAAATCCACATGTGACACTGAAAACACCATAGAGTCGAGGAGAGATGGCCAAGTTGGCCAGACATCACAGCGAAGTCACAGTGTGTTACCGAAAGATATTTCCTTCATGCAGTGTTGCCAAGACGATTCAAAACTCACGCCTACAAAGACCACTTTATGTTCCATCGACGAGACCAAAGGTCACTCGCCGAAGACCCAAGCTCATACCGAAGAGATCTTTATACACCACTTAAGTCGATGTGTCCTATAACTTCTTTCACCGATGAAATCACCTGCCAAATGTATGTCACTGTAGCACACAATCATTGGTGAGAAGTCATGTAGACACTTCACTGTTATACCGAGAAGACCCTTAGAAACTTGTTTGCCGAGAGAAGATAAGACCTTCACCAAAAGCCACACATTGAATCACCGTCGGCAAGACATGACCCCATCGCTATGACATACACCGAAACACAAGTCTCCCTGAAGCATCAAGTCTTCCATCACCGGTCGGCATAGCAAGATGTCATTGCCAAGACATCTCAACGAAAGGTGCCACCCACGTCGAAAGAAAACCACAAGACACCATCGGCAAGACATAATAGATTCGCCAAGAGATATATCAAGAGTTCCAAGTCCTGCCAAAGGGAAGTCACACCGAAGAGCAAAGGGGGCCACCACAGTCGGGAAGACAAGTGGGGGTCAGGGATACATCTCCCTGACACAAAGAACATAGGCCGACAGAGACTTCAGGGAGAGAACACGGAGTCACCAAGATGTCACCCCGAACTGAAAGAGTCATGCCGAAGGCACAACGAAAGGACAACAAAAAGGAACTCGAGGAAACCAAGGGGAGTCGGGAGGACCTCACCCCGAATGGGAACCGTCACACCGAAAGGAAAGCCCATTGGTGAGAGACAAAGGAGTAGGGGAGACATCTCCCCGACACAACTAACCCAGGCTGAAAAGAAAGAGAACCTCGGGGGAAAAATAAGAGTCACCGAGAGGTTACACCAAAAGTTGAAATTCATAGTGAAGAAGAAGCGGGGCCGGTAAAAATGGTAGCTATGGGTCGATAACGAATGGAAAATGGGGCTCAGGGGAACCACTTAAGTTAGAATAAACTGGGTGGACAGGTCAATGAAACAAAAAGGCAAATGGGACGGGAACCAAACAGGGCCGGAGCAGGGACCAGGAAAGAGACGGGGAACAAAAGGAACAAAAGGGACCGAGGCCCAAAACTATCCTGCCCCCGCCAAAGAAAAGACCGCGAAGGCAGAGCCAGAACTGACACGAGAAAAAGAAGTCATGGGGCTAGAGCGGGACAAAACCTTGAGATGAAAAACATGAAGAAGGTTCCAAAAATGATTCCCATCCCGATCCTGCCCTCGCCAAAGAAAACAAAACAAAAGACAAGCTAAGAGACAGAGGAAAAGAACCAATGACCGCCACAAGGAAGAAAGAAAAAGAAACACCAAACACACGGAATCAGGACCAGGGTGGATGCGTGAATAGGAATTAGAACCTCAGAATTGGAGAAGTTCTAGTTCCCTTCAAGCATCCGTTCCGCCCCCGATTCTGAAAGAAAAACCAAAGCAAGCAAAAGAGAAACAGGAACCAGAATAATAACCCAAAAAAAGGAAAAGAGAAAAACTAGGAAACCCTAACACAGGACGCCCCTTGTAGATGAAAACTAGCACACTGGGCTCAACCCTTGTGGGAGCCCATTTAACCCACGTGCTAAAATGAAAGACACCCCATAGCTAAAGTTTAGTCATGAAAAACCAGAGTACACAACTAGACAATGAGAAAACCAGAAATTGCACTAACATAGGCTTTAGTTGGGGGATGTATGCCCCTAGTGGGCATAGCAAGAATTCAGATCACTGGGAGAGTAGACCAGAACAAAGAAAACCAAAAACAACAAGGAGCTAACTGGACAAGGTTAGCAGACACAGCAAAACAAAACCGACCAGAAAAGCAAAAACCTAACCTAATGTTCATGGAAAAAGAAATGCTTCAGATGAAGCACCATTTTGAGATTTGTCCATGAACAGGGAATTCAAGAGTCACATTGTTGATTCCTTTGTTTCATCTGATGACACTAGGCCACCAAATGAATAAATGAGAGCTAGCTTTTACCTCTGTCAAACACAATTCTACTAAATGAGCTGATATTCCCTAACTTGTGCTTGCCTCTGCCAATCTGCAGCAGTATGAATGAATGTACCTCTACAAACATAAGTGTCAGGTTGCCTCTGTGCAAGTGAAAACTTTCTCTTTGTTTAGTTTTATCTTCAACTGGCAACCAGATCCAATAAACTTTATTATTGCCACACTCTTGATTCTTTGATTCTGTATCTTGTGGCAATACATGTGAATACTGATTAGGACTGCATAAAAACACAGTCTGATCACAATTAGCTACCTGACAAAATATGTTAGTACCTCTCAACAGGCTGTCATATTCATCATTATAAACATGTACATGATCCTTGTGCATTTGAAAGTCAGGCATACTTCCAAAATGCTGACTGTTATGTGACAACAAGCTATCATATTCACTATTTACATTACCCTAAAGCTGAAAATAACTAGCTCCAGTGCTCTGCATATTGTCACATTCTGTGAAAACTTCATCAAGTGTATACAAAGGGATACACTCACCATTCAACACATCTTGCAACTGCTCTGTATCATTTTCAGTAGGAGGAGGCACATCATTAATGCAATGATGGATTAAACTACTACTCCCACTTCCTCTTTTCACTTGGCTCTGTTCTTCATCATGCTGGCAATGAGAGTCACCAAAGGATTCTAACTCATCTTCATGGGCTGTCCAACTGTCATCATCATCCCAATCTTGCTCACCATTGAGCAACTCTAGTTCAGAAGCAGAATCTGATTTCAAACTGAAATCAGTGTCATCATGATCTGCAAGATCACCATTAAAAGGGGCATCGCAATCACTTGCATCATACCTTGCATCCTGTAGGTCCTCATCGTCAAGACCGATATGAGTTTCCCACAACAACCTAGAGTTGTTGTGTGCACATCTTTGATATTCTGTGGTTAGCAAATCTGATATTTGTTTACAACTTAGTAGGTCAGTGCTCTATCCTACCCTCTCAACCACTTCTTCCTCCTCTTGACCTCTACCAAGACTAGATACAACACCAAAGCTATCAAGGAACAAAGTTCTGAGCTGATACCATGAAACAATGGAGTGCACTGGTAAGCAAGTGAACCAATCATCAGCCACACCTTCTAAAGATCTGACAAATAGCTTCATGACCACATCCTCTTTTTCAACCTGACAGTGTCCAATGAAATCAATAAAAAGCTGAATATGTCTTGATGCTGTTTCCTCAACACCACCTTTAAACTTGGGTAAATATTTATTGATTCCCCTAGGGGCAGCATGTGGGTAACCCTAGATTTTATCAAAATCCAAAGGGCTGTATCTTTCCTTATCATACTCTCTCTTATGAGGACAAGACTGTGCCTTAAGCATGGTATCAAAGCTTGTAGAGGGAGAAACAGGACAACAATGCATTTTGCAAATGAAACCTATCCCTCTACAACTATCCAATTGCAATAATCAAACCTCCCTTGATGCTAGTGCTTGATCTCACCAAATAAAGGGGAATAAAGTTTTTTTTTTTTCAAAAAGCATGAAGAATACCTGGAAACGTTGCAGTCATGGAACTATTCTTTGAATCTTCAATGGGTTTACCTTGACAGAGTCACCACCTCTTTGCAGAGGACAAAACTTCAAATGATATGAAGCTCACTTACATGTAAATCTTTCTCTGAGTTCCATCCGACAGAGCACCATAGATCTTGTAGCTTTCAGGTTCACTGCAACAAAGCTTTTCTCCAAGCCTGAGATTCTTCAAACTTTGAACCTAACCAACATGGCAATTGATATGACTCTTTGATAAGGCAAGATTCTAGTCAATCCCCAGTAGAGTCGCCATCTTGTTGGTTGTTTTTAATGAGCAACCAGGTTGGTCTCCTATTCTACCTATGGAGTAGCCATCTCCAGTCAAGGGCAGCTCGGAGGACCTGGACCAACTGACAAGATTCAGTCAAAGACTGAGATCTTCTGCACTTTAGGCTCTGCAGAACCAGGGTGGGTATACCCACACAATGCCTCAAATAAGACTAGACATTGCTTTTTATAGCAGATGACTCCTGATGCCAAGTATTGAGAACCTCAAATATGGCTAGATTCCCAGTAACACAATACTTGCAGCAACCAGGAGGTAGGGCAAGACATCAAACAAGATTGATTAAATAAAATGATTGATCTTGAGCAAGAAGACTAGAACCCTAAAGACAAATAGCATATATCAGATTAGTGCCATATCCATTGGGCTAGGAGTCACAATAATCTACAAATAGAAGGAACCATTACTCTAGACATTAAAGTCTTTGCAAGATTAACCTTATTAGTCTCACAACTAGTGATCAGATCTATAAGACTACTTATCAAATCCTCCTATCATACATATGAATCTCTGATATGATTAAAGCATTTAACTTATTCCTTCAATAAGAGCAACAACCAGAACAGACAGTAAAATGTTACATTAGAATGATTAAATAAGTGATCCTTGATCAACTTTCATTAACAATCCATACACACAATACAAAGGAGAGACTTAAAGATCTCAATCTATACATTCACATTCATACATGTGTCCAAGACCTCACAATTTACAGACTGTAACCCTAAACCTCAAAATCTGGTAAAAACCTGACTCTATGACTTAGTGCTCTTCTCTTCAGATTTTTGTTCTAACTTCTGGACCCAGAGCCTTACAAATGATTCAGAAGTTCCTTTTAAACAGCTCTGAAAATGCCATCTAGCTCAGAGCCACATCAGCGCCATGTCAAACCCTAATCACCATGTTCTTCAACTACTTCTCTGGCCTCATAAATGTCATTGGTCGAGTTGCTGCAGGAAAGATACTCCCGCACGAAAGAAGCCAGGCAATCGATGTCAAATCCGCCGCCAAATCTGCACGTCCATACTCGAGCCATGTCATCCTTGTACCAGAGTTGCGTCACTATGAATGTTGGTTTGGTGGAGCTAGCGGCCAACTCTTTGTCGCCATGAATGCACCAGGCTTCTGGCGTGAACACAAAAACCCTAACAGTGGTCTAGTATGAAACTCGACCATTGATCATCAGAGATCGGGAGGTCACCTTTAAATCTTCATTGGACTGCTGAGACAAGTCCTCCACTAGATCGCACTGCATACTAGTCTTCAGACAAACATTGGGCACCTTTATCGCTCAAATTAAAACATCACCGTTCATCATCTGTGTGTGCGCAATCATGTTCCATTAGTAGCTAGGGGTTTAACGCACTGCGTGGAGAGGCTCATATCGGAAAGAGATAGCAGTGTCGGGAAGACCTTAAGGTGAAGAGAAATAGCTACAACGAAGAACCAAGCATATCGGCCAGACAGAAGGAACTCGGGGAAACGTCTGGCCAAAGGAAACATGCTACACCAAACACCCATTAAAGTCGGTAGGAGATCACAATGTCGGCGAGACCATACAGCGAAATCCACATGTGACACTAAAAACACCATAGAGTTAGGGAGAGATGGCCAAGTCGGCCAGACATCACAGCGAAGTCACAGTGTGTTACCGAAAGATATTTCCTTCATGCAATGTCGCCAAGATGATTCAAAACTCACGCTGACAAAGAACACTTTATGTTCCATCAGCGAGACCGAAGGTCACTCGCCAAAGACCCAAGCTCATACCGAAGATATTTTTATACACCACTTAAGTCGTTGTGTCCTATAACTTCTTTCACTGATGAAATCACCTGCCAAATGTATGTCGCTATAGCACACAATCATCGGTGAGAAGTCATGTAGACACTTCACTGTTATACCGAGAAGACCCTTAGAAACTTGTTCGCTGAGAGAAGATAAGACCTTCACTGAAAGCCACACATTGAATCACCTTCGGCAAGAGATGACCCCATCGCTATGACATACACCGAAACACAAGTCTCCTCGAAGCATCAAGTCTTCCATCACCGGTCAGCATAGCAAGATGACATCGCCGAGACATCTCAACAAAAGGTGCCACCCACACCGAAAGAAAACCACAAGACACTGTCGGCAAGACATAACAAATTCACCAAGAGATATATTGAGAGTTCCAAGTCCTGCCGAAGGGAAGTCACACCGAAGAGCAAAGGGGGCCACCACAGTCGGGAAGACAAGCAGGGGTCGGGGAGACATCTCCCCGACACAAAGAACATAGGCTGACAGAGACTTCAGGGAGAGAACACAGAGTCGCCAAGATGTCACCCTGAGCCAAAAGAGTCATGTCGAAGGCACAACGGAGGGCAGCAAAAAGGAACTTGGGGAAACCAAGGGGAGTTGGGAGGACCTCACCCCGAATGGGAACTATCACGCCGAAAGGAAAGCCCATCGGTGAGAGACAAAGGAGTAGGGGAGACATCTCCCCGACACAACCAACCCAGGCCGAAAAGAAAGAGAACCTCGGGGGACAAATAAGAGTCACCGAGAGGTTACACCGAAAGCTAAAATTCACAGCGAAGAAGAAGCGGGGCTGGTAAAAATGGTAGCTATGGGTCGGTAACGAATGGAAAATGGGGCTCAGGGGAACCACTTAAGTTAGAATAAACTGGGCGAACAGGTCAATGAAACAAAAAGGCAAACAGAACGGGAACCAAACAGGGCCAGAGCTGGGACCAGGAAAGAGACGGGGAACAAAAGGAACAAAAGGGACCAGGGCCAAAAACTATCCCGCCCCCGCCAAAGAAAAGACCGCAGAGGCAGAGCCAAAACCGACATGAGAAAAAGAAGCCATGAGGCCGGAGCAGGACAAAACCTTGAGACATAAAACATGAAGAAGGTTCCAAAAATGATTCCCATCCCGATCCCGCCCCCGCCAAAGAAAACAAAACAAAAGACAAGCTAAGAGACAGAGGAAAAGAACCAGCGACCACCACAAGGCAGAAAGAAAAAGGAACACCAAACACATGGAATCGGGACCGGGATGGATGCATGAACAGGAATTAGAACCTCAGAATTGGAGAAGTTCTAGTTCCCTTCAAGCATCCGTTCTGCCCTCGATTCTGAAAGAAAAACCAAAGCAAGTAAAAGAGAAACGGGAACCAGAATACTAACCCAAAAAAAGGAAAAGAGAAAAACCAGGAAACCCTAACATAGTCTGCCCCTTGTAGATCAAAACTTGCACACTAGGCTCAACCCTTGTGGGAGCCCATTTAACCCACGTGCTAAAACGAAAGACACCCCATAGCTAAAGTTTAGTCATGAAAAACTAGAGTACACTAGACAATGAGAAAACCAGAAATTGCACTAACACATCATATTCATGCACACCCACCCACTTCTTCCATTCCTACTAAGCAGGGCATCATTTTCATGCAACCATAAAAGATTGATGATTATTTTCCATACTAGTGAAGAAGATGGTGAGGTTGTTGATCCCATAGTGAGCCTTGCAAAGCTAGTTTATAGTGGTCCTCGATTTCCAGTATGTCCCCAATGGAGGGCCTATAGAAATAATTATCATATACTTGGTTGGAAAGCGTTTTCACCAGACCAACTTGCAGATCTACTAGGGAAGTCACTCGATACCTTTTCTAAGTTGTGTTTGCTAGAAAGTTATATTTCACTGTATAGGTTGCATTTACATGATTATTCTTCTATCTTCTTGGGGTAGTCCACTTTATGTAGCCTTTGTATTCCTTTCAAAGGCATAGCATGATTCCATTAATTTTATTTAAGGTTAGTTGAATCACAACATTATTTTTTTGAGAAGTTGAATTCATCAATGGCTAATGATGGATAGTCTTCTTGGACCATTAACAATCTATTTTGGGTGGATGACAATAAGACATTAAAGTTGATAAAATCGGCATATATTAAAATATTGTTGTTATCTCTAATAGTCTCTCACATGACATAACTCTCTTTAAGTTCTATCACTTAATTTAACCTATTATTTCCAAGCACCAAATGGTTACTTGCATATGCCACTTTAGATCATTACAATGGAGTTTTTAGCACCCATATGCTAGAATCAACTTTAAATCATAATTTACCTTTTTATTTAAACCAAGATAAGCGTTTTGATGATTCAAATAGAAGCTAATCTTTTAATTGCATTAAGGAAATAAAGAGGAGGGTTTATTTATATCCAAATGTATTTTAATAGGCAATAAATAATAAAAAGGAAGGGAATATGCGTAAGTAAAATATTTAATTGATAAGCACATTTATATTTATAATTAAATTGATGTAAATATATTTTGATTCTTATTTTAATATTTTATAATTATCAGTTGAGAAAGAGGGATCTGGTTGATATGTTTACTTTATTTTTTATTTTTATTTTTTGAGATATGGGAATTGTGAATAAAAATGTTTGATAAATATTAATGGTTATTGAAAAATGATAAGTTGTTTTCAATATGATTAAGATTAGCATAAATTTTAGAATAATCATTTGTTTAAGGAGTAATATTAAATAGGGATAATAAAGCATAGAATCAACATTACAAACACTGTTAATAACAATAATAATAGTAATCTTACTAGAGGAAGATGATAATGTAAACATTGTTTGGGCATTCATAGTCATGAGTATGTTCATTTTAGTTGTAGAAAAAATTCCATCAGGTAATTCTTGAGCATTTCCTTGTGATAGTATCCACTATCACTAAGATACGAGTGTGATGTTGTCAGTTAATATAGGCGTTTTAGTTGAAAAGATGACGTCACACTTCATCTAGGTTTAATTATTGAATAGTTTTAAGGATACTTTTATTAAATGCACTTTGTGTTGGTAGATTAGTTGTGAATTGTTTTGATTAGTAATATATGGTTGGAATTTATTTTAAACTTTCCTTGAGGTTGTCCGTTATATAATATCACTTAGGGCATGGGTAGAAATAGACCATTACAGTGGGACAATTTGAAAGTCTTTCATTGATGATTAATCCTTCAATTAGGGTCCCATTGATAAAGTGTTCTTTGATGAAATTGTTATCATTATCAATGTCATGTCATGCTTTAACTATATTATTGGCTACTATAATATAGTGGAGTGTTAGAGGATTATGTTTTAAATTAAGGACATGTCATATTTTAAGTCTGGAACTCTCATTTCTTTGCAAACTCAAAGAAAATATCCTTGGAGTGTGTTGTCTTGTATATCCTTACCTAGGTCTCAGATCCTTGGCTTCACCTAAGTGGGTGGCAGCTGATTGTGGAACTGTCTGGGTTATTGTGCCCTAGAAAGGGTTGTGTACCCGCTCTGATAGTTTATAATTAATGGTATAGAGGTGAAAATGAACTTGAGAAGAGTATCGAGTTTAGCCCATGTCAGTATTGATGTTAAGCCATATTTTTAAACTAGTGATTATATTTCTTTCTTATCTAACCATGTGGGACATGGTTGAAGCATAGTTGTCGAACTATGGTGCCTCTATGAATTACATACGTAGGCAAGGCCGTCTGACGACGAGCCCCCAAGGACTAGGTCTTGTTATCACTCAAAAACACAGGTTTGAACCACGAAAGGTTGCCAAGCTTTCACAAAGTTTTAGGGTAACAGAACAAGGTTTGAAAGAATTAAACCTTCTACTCTCCAGGCACTGCTTGACCTAGGTGGGTGTACCTATAATAAATAAAGCAAACTTTGACTGTTCATCTTATCTTCATGCCATGATTTTTCCAAGATGGCAAATTGAAATGGACAAAATAAAACAAAATTGGTATATATTGTATACCAACATTCAAATTAAACCCTAATACGCTCAGTTAACAGATGTAGAAAAGTATGAATAAAACTAAATGATTGAAAAACGGTGAGACCAGTGCCTTATATAATATGCAGAGTCAAATGAAATTATAGATAAACACACTTCTTTCTGGATTCATTCAAATTGTTTGGCATATTTATTTGTAACCAGTATAAAAATGCAAAGCTGTGATTATTGAGTTCTTCTTACTGATCTAAATAAAATTCCCTGATAATTGTGATTAATCAAAAGGGTTTAAACCTTCCTTGAAAGAACCTATCAACTAATCACACAGATATGAAAAATTCATACTGATAAACCAGACATAAACTTGTCATGTTGATCTAAATAACCAAGAAACATCAATTTTAAAGACAACTCAGATAATTCTTTCAATAGGCATAACACAACAATTGACACTAGAATTTTCCAGCAAATCAGATGATTTTCATTGATATTTCCATGGCTTCAAAACATACATCATAGTCTCAACCATGTGAAACATGGTGTTCCACCGTCCTCTCTACTCTCTATCCTATTCTATCTATATGCCTATTGTTTACAAAATAGACATTTATATATTGAGAATGTGAAAGGACGCATCCTTTTGGAAATAGAAAATACAAATTATAAACATATAATAGAGAATAGCTAGGATCTATTTAGCCATAAGTGAGTCCTGTTGAGGTGGTCCAAATAATCCTGGCGCTCATACGTGTTCGCATCTCCAATAGCATTCCAGACTGTAACTTCCATTTAAGCCATTTCCTTATTTTGCTTACTCACTTCATCCAATGTTGTATCATCTGCAGAAGCTACCTTCATGATTTCATTCATCATTGACTCACATTCATTTTTCCACCTAGTGGCTTCTCTCAAATCCCCATTACCAGCAGAAAATGGAAATAAAATTTTCTCAGCAGCTGCAATTAATCCCTGTTCATCTCCTTGCAATTCATCATAGAAATTTCGATGGCGATTGATTATGTGATTAGCAGCATCAAGTACAGAACTACTAGCTTCATCACTTTGAGCCAACTCATGAAATTTCTCTATGATTCATCCATCCATTCTTGTGTGCTCTTTCAATGCAACAAGAGTATGAGAATATTTTGCCCACAATTTGTTCAACCAGGATATCAAATGATCATGTCTCTTCTTGATAATTGCAGAAATAGCATCATGCTTTCCCGGAGAATAAGCACTTGACCCTACCCAGTAGTCTTTTGCTTGAGAGCTCTCTCCTTGAGTGATCATTTTGGTTGTTCCCATTCAAACACCAACCAAATCTTTGAGCCTATCATTTTCTCTCGGAAATTTCTCATTATTTGCTTTATACATTTCTCTTTCTTTTATCAATTATTTGAATCTTTGCTTTATTCAATTTTGCAATATTTACCCCAATATCAGCAGTAGCAACAGGATCAGCTTCTCCAGCTTTTAAAGTCAAGACATGGACAAATGCCTTCTTTGTATCAAGTACCACTGATTTCCTGTGGGGTGGGTACAAAGCCCATATCAACATTGATCCTTCATTAGTATTATATTTGGAGCCTGTATATACTTCGGTCACCTTTTCCTTATCAAGCTTATGAGTAGCATTACTACCCCTCAAGAAACTATCAAAAACAATTGCGGAATTCAAATCTAAACCAGGAAATATCATAACACCAGCATCCTCCAACATTTTCCTCCCCACTTCTGGAGTCATATTTTCCATTTCATCATCCACACATCTTCTCAATTGAGCCAACAATTGTTCCTCATTTCCAGAAGTGATATCATCAACATTCTCTCTTATCTCCTTCCCCTTCCGCTTGTACAAGAATGCTTTGAACTCAGGGGAATGTATAAACTCATCATCAGAAACAAAGGATCTATACTCCATATGCCTAGCATCAACATCACCACTTTCAATACTTTGTTCTCTAAGTGGACAAACATATTGTTGAGTCCTCATTCTGGATACCTTTTATGCTTTACCCTGTGACACATCAGCTCTTTGTGCTTCTTCATCTCCAGAAGACAATAACTCAGTATCTTGTAGCCCTTGGTTATACCTTTCAACTACCCTTTTTGTTTCATCTTCATCTAGATTTCAGATCATATCATCAAAAGGATAGGGTACATGATGATACCCTCCAAAATTAATCCTTTCTTTGGCTAAATGAATATACCCCTTAGGATCAAAGTATTTCCTGGTTGGTCCTCTTTTCATGTTATAGTGCAACAATCTGTCAAGAATTGAATTATATCCCTCTTTAGCCAACACAGTGAAATCACCAAAGCATAAAGTACTAGGCATAAATGCCTGCTTCCCAAAAGAGCTGAAATGCATCACACTACTGTAATCCATTTGTCTGACAATTTCCAAGTATGCAACCCTATTTGGAACTATCCTTGGCAAAATGAAAGGAGCATCTTCAAATCCATACACTCTGATTACAGTAGCTCCCTCCAAACAATACCAATCTCCCCAGTTATGGTCAACTGGCCTATCAAAATCTTTAGGATGAAGGAAACTTTTGATCTCATCAGTCAATGAATGATTACAAGGATAATGATACAATTTATACAATGTCTTTATAAAATACTCCTCAAAATGAATAAAACTAGAACTAGCAAACCTGCTGTCCCAAATGGCAGTCCATAATTGAATAGGCAATGTTTCACCCTCCTTACTAGTCTGAGAAATTCTCATTTCTGGAGGCCACACCCCAAGCTCTTGTCTAAAATATAGTACCAAATGCATCAACAATGAATAGTTTCTGAGGTGAACAATGGAAGCTCCATCCTTTATAGCCATCAGTCCTGAGTCAAGCTCCTTCGAAATATATGAAGCATAATCAAATAACCTGGCATTGTGATATTGAATGTCTGCTGCAATGACCATTGGCACCATTGACATAAACTTCGGGGCTTCCATCCCCAACACCTGACACAATGAAAAATATGTATACTTCACGTAGGGTTCAAACAAATCTACATGATAGGGATGCCCCTCACTATCTTCTAGAGGTTCGGGCTTATTACCCTGTTTAACCCTATGAATTGGTAACATCCAACCCTTGTAACTTGTATCCATTCTGAAAAATTCCTTCTGCAACTCTTCACAATTGATTTCCTCATCACAAAATACTTCCAATTTGAAAACATCACCAATTCCTTCTTTTGACACATGTATTTGTGGTTTTCCAGAAGGATCACATATTGCTTTACGCTTTGGATCATAATGATCATCAAGCAATTTTACCAAATCAGTATTAATAAATATATTAGGGCACACCAATTTCCCTATATTCAACTTCCATGGATTACAAACTTGCTGAAAACGATTCCTCCTATGATAGTGGAAATTGAAAAGCTCATACCCTCTCACAGTAGTCCATACATCACCTATGAACTTGCATTTGTCATCCAGCTTGTCAACCTCTGCCCTAAGCTTTGCGAACCTTCTAGCTTTAGGCCCTGAACTAGGTAGTTGATCAATAAGGTCTTGGTTTAGCTTCCTTTCAGTGCCTTCATCCTCTATATCAATCTTTTGTTTCTTTTCCTTCGATTGACTGCTCTCACCAAGCTTCCTAACCTTACCCTTTCAAAAACCAGAAGACTCCATTTTTTCAAGCTTATAGAATCAAAATATGAAAAACAAAGAAGCAACTACTTACAATATTTTACTTGAGCTCCTTAGACTGAAAAATCATCTTGGTTCTCCTGTTCAGCTTGCCAATTCACCAGCAATCAATTCAGAAATGAGGAATTGATTAAAACACTACTATCATTACTATTTTATCCCATCACACCATTAATGAAGCATGAATGAATCCACCTTTGAAACTGGCACTGTCTCATCAAATGTCCTTTTGATGAGAAAAATTCAAATCTGGGGTGAAATCGCTTTTCAACGTTTATTTCATCATTCACCAAGACACTCTGTAGTCTTACTGACACCTGGAATCAACTTGACGACAAATGCTTCTACTTTTCATGTTGCTGTGACCATTCAAAGTCGGGGAAGCATCTCATAGATATCATGGAACAATACCAATATGTTTTCTTCAAAGCATTTTCCAATTGCTGAGACATTAATGTTAGTCACACTGACTGAAATCCTCTATCTTTATGTTCTTTGCTATAACCCGTAGATGTTGGGAAAACCTCTCACAGACTTCATCCTGTTTCACCAAAAGTCTTTATCTTCATTGGGTCACCAAGACGAATTTATATTCTTGCCGATACAATCTTCGTTTTACCCGCTTCACTATGACTTTCAAAGTTGGGGAGATGTTATGCAGATATCTTTGCATCTTACCGATATATACTTTTCAATGTATTTTCATTCGCTAAGACAAAATCACCCTCTCACTGATGAATTCTCATTTCAACATGTCCACCAGGTTTTCTCACTGAAGAAATAAACCCAACCATTGAAATAATACTTTTGGCAAGATAATGAACCTTCAGGAAAACTTTGACCGACACCAAATGTCCTACCGAAATCACTCCTCCAGATTACTCCTATTTGGAAAAACTCACCCCGAACCATCTATCAATATAATATTCATACTTCGGTGAAACTTATGCCGACAAGTTCTTCTCTCAGTGACACATATCTCCATCGGCATAAGATTTGAATCGGTAATACTCCATAGCTTCTCACCGATAGGTTTGAAATACCTTTGAACTTAGTTCGGCCAAACAATGGCCCCTTCACCTAGACCTTCCTCGATGCACATAAGTCATACCATGACATCTGTTTGCAAGTCAATCAGTAAAACAAAATGATTTCGTTATGAGTTCATACCGATATCAATTAGTCTGGCCGAAACAACCCCTTTATGCATTAGTCAGTATGACATATTTTCTTCGCCCCGACATCAGACTGATGCCCCAACATATGCTGATATACTTTTTTCAAGATGCCTATCAGCAAGAAAAAATTAGTTCGCCGAAACATTTTCCCAAACACCTTTATCTTGAGTGATAAACTTCCACATGCACCATTCGGCGAAACACACTTTATTCGCCATGCTTCACTCCGACAATGACTCCCCTTTGCTGAAATGATTCCTTTTGTTGCCAAAACAAGCAATTTGTCTTGCCGATAGTCTGCAACAAACATATATTAGTGAAAAATCAGGTCGGGGAGACTGTTACAATGTCTTGCCGATTCGGGTCTTTTAATGAAAAATGAAAGACTTGATTGATTCAATGGCTTTTATGATAGAAAACAAGCAAGACAATACAAAGAGGGACTTTGATTCTTATGATGAGAACTCAATACTGGAACTTTTTAATGTAATAGAATGTAAAAATTTCAAAATTTTATAGTTCTAACAGTGGCTCCATCTGGGGATGAATGATAGTGAGATCATTGTAAGGATTCAGATTTTTGGGTGAGCAGACCAAACTCAAAGTGATGGAACATGTGAGCAGAATGGAACAAATGGCAATGGCAATGAATGAGAACCTATACTACTGTACATGGAAAATTTTTGATTTGAAAAGAAGGAAAATCAGGATTGTCCATGTACTAGAAAATCCTATTGCTTTCATTTCCTAAACTATTGTGCATGGAATAAAATTTGAAAGAGGACCATCAAGAGTTGTCCATGCACTGTCAACACTTAATCCTCTTCATTATTTTGAGAGAAAAAATGTTTCAGAAATTTCCCATGTACAAGAAATTCCTAATCTTCACCAGCCATATTCTACAAATAGTATGAGTCTTCACCTTTCTTTCCAACCACCACAAAAGGCCCTAGCCATAAGGCTTCAAATTTCCCATGTTTTCCCTTCTCTTGGCACCTTGCATTCCACATCAGTACCATTTCACCTTCTCCAAATTTCCTATCCTTTTCCTTTTTGTCAAATACATATTTCATCTACTTCTGCAACTTTATGTTTTGATTTTGATCCACTCTCCTCATTTCATCCAATTCAGCTAGCTGCTCCATTCTTTCCTCCATGGGTTCAGGAATATCTAAGTCTTCTTGAAGAACAAACCTATACACTGGTAACAAGTTTTGCAAGGGCATCCTAGCCTATGTTCCATACACTAATTCAAATGGGGACTTCCCAATTGCCTTCTTCACCATAATTCTATCAGCCCATACAGCCAATCTTAATTTTGAATCCCAAGCCTTCTTATTTTGATCTAACATCCTTCTTATAATCTTCAGAAGACTCTTATTACTAGATTTTGCTTGTCCATTAGCCTGTGGATGATAAGGAGCCGCATAAGAAATGGCAATACCATATGTGCTACAAAAGCCTCTAAATTCATCTGATCTAAAACACATCCCATTGTCAGTAATCAACCTCATTGGTGTACCAAATCTAGTAATAATATTATCCATCAGGAACTGTGTCACCACCTTACTTGTAGCTTGTTTAGTTGGGATAGCCTCTACCCACTTGGTGAAATAATCAGTGGCCACCAATATCCACCTATGTCCACCACTTGATTTTTCTTGTATTTCTCTGATGAAATCAATTCCCCATTGATGAAAAGGGACATCAACCTGCAAAGGTCTTAATGGCAAAGCTCCCTGATATTTCAATTTCCTAGAGAACTTTTGACAAGCTTCACATTTTCTCACATATGCAAAAGACTTATTAAAAATTGTAGGCCAATAATAGCCTGCCCTAAGAATTTTATGCGCTGTTGTTTTTGCTGAGTAATGTCCTCCACATACTCCCTCATGCATTTCACTCAAAACATGTTTAGCTTGAAACTCATCCAAACAATACACCATCCCTATTTTTCCAAAATAAATCCCCATCCATAAAAACATATTTTGATGCCTGTAATTTCAACATTCTTTTCTGGTTATCATTCAATCCTTCTAGACACTTCATATGTTTAAGATAATGCATGATATCTGCATACCATTGAGTATGTTCAATGCTCGCAATTACATCTCCTTCTACATTACAAATCTGATTTGCTTCAAAATTTTCCTCTGCCATTAGTTTAGTTAAACCCTGACCTCTGACCAGTTTAGTAATTTGAATCTCTAAGTGAAATTCTTGGATTTTGTTGATCCATTTGCATCTTTTCCCTGTTACTTCAGATTATGTCAGAATATCCTTGATAGCTGCATGAGGAACATAAGCAATTACCTTTTCTCCAACCAGGTATGGCCTGAAAGCTTTTACAACTTTCACTAACATGAATGCTTGCTTCTCCATTATATCATACTTTAGTTCAGAACCCTGTAATGACTTACTGAAAAAAGATATGGGCTGCTCATAACCGTCTTCATTCTTTTGTAGCATGACAGCTACAACAGTATGCATAGAGGAAAATGAAAAAATTTGGAAAGGTTTTGAAAAATTAGGAAACTTAAAAACATGAGCCTCCTTGATAGCTCGTTTTATAGACACAAAAGCTTCCAAAGTTTCTGCAGTCCATTCTATCTTTTGTCCTCTCTTTAACATTTTTGATATTGGTTTGACAATCTCAGCAAAGTTAGAAACAAACCTCCTAACAAAGTTAATTTGTCCAAAGAATGATTGTATCTCCTTAACAGTTTTAGGGACAAGGATCTTATCAATAGTCTCCACCCTTTCAGGGTCTATCCTAATCCCTTCCTTTGAAACAATGTGCCCCAAAAGCTTACCCTCTGTGATAGCAAAATTACATTTCCTGGGGTTTAAGCTAATACCATATTCAAGGGCCCTTATAAATACCTTTTCCAAATGATGAACATGATCCTCAGCCTTCTTAGAGTAAGCAGTGAGATCATCCTGATACACCACCATGAGAACATTGCTGAAATCAGCAAAGACCACATCCATGGCTCTTTGAAAATTTGCCCCTCCATTAGTGAGACCAAATGGCATCCTCAGATAAACATATGTTCCCCAAGGGGTTGTGAATGTTGTCTTGTATTGCTTAGACTCTTTAACCTTGACCTGGTTATACCCTGAAAATGCATCCATCATAGACAACAATTCACAGCTAGTCACCTTATGCAATATGGCCTCCATATTAGGCAAAGGATAATTATCTTTAAGAGACGCTATGTTTAAATTTCTAAAATCTACACATAATCTAATGTCTCCATTTTTCTTTCTGACAGGGATGAAATTTGACACCCAAGTTGAATGTCTGATTGGCTTAATGATTCCACCATCTCTGAGCTTCACCAACTCCTCCTACATTTTAGGTTCTAGAGTTGGATTTATCGGCCTTTGCTTTTGTCTGAATGGTTTAGCATCTGGTTTCAACGGTATTTCATGCTGAAACAAGTCTTCTCTATATGCTTTCAAATCTTCATAAGACCAATCAAATACATGTTTATACTTTCTCAACAATTCAATCAGCATTTTTCTAATTGTAGGAATGATCTTTTTACATATATACACCTATTTTGGTGCCATCTCAGTTCCCAAATTAATTTCTTCAATGTCATCCCTTCCAACTGGTTTTTTCTTTATTAAGGACCCATCACTTCCATCATATACCCTCTCCAATGCCACCAAGCCTTTAGGAATCTTATTTGTTTTAAGCTGCAAGATCTCTTTTCCAAAGATTGTCTCTTTTCCATCAACTTCTATAACGAAGGCACTAAAATCAATCTCTTGAGCTTCATACTGGTCTGTACAATGAAGAAATTTTAAAAGATCAGTGTCATCATTTAAAACTTTCCAGCTACATATATTATCAGGCACAACAGGCCTTGTTTTGAATTCAATTTGTGACACTCCTGCCAGTGTAATATCATCTTTCTTCAATGCTACATTAGCTAGAAAATCTGCCATTATATTCTTCGATCTATCCACCAACTCAATCGAGAAAGCATCAAGAAATTCTATTGTATCCCATATAGCATTTTTGTACTGCTTTAATCTTTTATTTTTTGTTGTATACTTCACCTTAACTTGTGAGATAACTAACTCAAAATCTCCTAGAACAACCAACAACTTTATTTTATTCTTCACCGCTATATTCAATCCATTTAATAGAGCTTCGTACTCTGCCACATTATTCATGCATTCAAAAGTTAACAAGAATTAATACTTAAATGTATTACCTTCAAGCGAAACAAATACTATCCCAACTCCACTACCTTCTTAGTTGCAAGCTCCATCGAAATACATCTTCCACACACCATTGTGGTTCTTTGTAGCATGCTTCTCAATAGGATCACTATTAATCAATTCTTGATGTGTTGGTTCTATTTTAAAACTCCCAAAATCAACATCACAAAAGCAATTGATTTGGTCTTGTGGCACAAAATCAATGAGCTAATTCATCCTTGGCTCCCTGTACAATTTCACTTCTTGGCCATTTACAGGAATGGTTGCATAGGACAGATCAAACTGGACATTTCCACCAATAGCCGTCGTCCATTGCCTTGATAAAAGCATACCGAATTGAGGAGGGGTGTCTATAACTGTTATATCAATATTGTAAGCTACTTGAGGGTAAGCAGCTAACTTGACTTCTACATCTTTCATTATACCAACCACGGGAATAGGTTGGTTATCCATTGCATAACATTTTCCTTCATATGTATCCACCCACATGCCTAGTTGTTTCATCACTCCTACTGGCATAATATTCATGGCGGCACCAGAATCTATCATACAATTCCTCAATAATTTATTATTTATGAGTAATGTGATAAAGAAAGGATCAACCTGTGGTAGACTTGTCAATACATTACTCAAATAGATTTCTGGGACATTTACTTTACCTTGCTTTTTTTTTCCAATCATTTTATTTTCAGTACTTACATGTTTTTCACTCTCATTTGTTATCAATTGCATTGTGCTGTCCCTGTACTCCTTAATTTTCATCATTTCTAAAAGTGGGACAGCCATCTTTACCTGAGACAAGGCTTGAGTAAAATCAAAAGAAGAGCCTTCTGCCTTAATTACTTTCTTCTGTTCTAATGTTTCTCCTTTATTTACTTCTTTTTCTCCTCTACCTGACTGATCATTTTTTTGAATTTCTTTATCTAGCTCTTTTACTACATCTTTTTGGACAGGATTCTGTTTACTTTCTTCACGTTGTTTGTTTTCATTTTTCTTTGAAACTCCTTGCACAACTTTCTGATCTTTCATAAAGATACCCCTAGGGACACCTTCCTTCTCATTTACTATCATGTTCCTCAACCAGTATTTATTCTTGGCTTCTTCTACTGCAACAAAGTCAATTTTTCTATCTCTTCTTCAGTAAGTCTCCTTACATTATTGTGAGCAGGCACCTCAACAGATTGTGGTTCTACATAATCATCCTCAAAGTCAGAAAAAAACATGTTGCTCAGCCATATGTACATTATACCTTCATTCTACAATGTCATACTCATAACCTCCCTCCTCCAAAGATGAGTACCTCTCCTCAACATGATGAGAAGCATTTGAAGTCAAGTAGATTGTATGATCTTCCCTATCACCTCCAATTAGCAATCCTTCTTCTTGCATTCTCTGGGCTACAACACAATATTCAGGGGAATGTGGCTTATTACAAGCCTAAAAAAAAATTGCTATTCACCACATATGTTCCCTTCTTCTTCAGTGGATCAGGAGTTTCTTTGCTCCCAGGCCTATCTGTTATGGGTTTCCCATCCTTCCAGTTTGTGTTATAGGTCATGTCATGTAACCTTGGCCTTGGTCTTCATTTCTATATGTGTTCTCTTGCTTATATTGATAATTATTATTTTGTTGAGGAACTCGAAGGTTGTCTCTCTTATTCATTATCCTAGTAGCTTTTATGTTATTCTCTATTGTTAATGCTATCTTTTGTGCTTCAGTTAAGTCCCTTGGGAACCTGTTTCTCAGCTCATACCCTGTTTTAGGGTCAAATGCATTCAGGTAAACACTTAATGCTACAGAGTCAGGTAACTTTGATCCGAGAGGTATTCTATTCTGCAATTTATTGAATCTTCTGTTAAAATCAAAGATTGAATCATTCTGACCTTTCTGAATTCGCATTAGTTCATGGAGAGCAGCGTCTGGTGCACTCAAATTCCCAAATTGTTCAAGGAATTGGTCTTGAAATATCTGGAGAGAATAGATAGAAGCTGTTGCCAGGCTATTGAACCAGTCCCTAGCTTCTTCAATGAGAGACATCATGAACAATCTCATATGCAAATCTTCATAAGGTACATCCAAACCCTGAATGAAAGCATTGAAACTTCTTAAATGATCCTCAGTAGTGATTACATTACTTCCTGTAAACTTGGGTACTAAACCTCTCCAACTGCTGTCCATAGGATATGGGTATAACTGAAACCCTGCTAGATCAAATTGTCTGATCATAGTTGTATATTGATAAGGAGGAGGATTAGGTGGGTGTTGATATTGGTACATAGGATTATTGTACTGCATATTTTGTTGTGGCACATGACGGTGACTAGGAGGTGGATAATTATTTGGATGTTGTGTGAGAACATAAGGTGGACGATTTGGCTGTCTAAATTGATTCCCAATTTGATGGTGAGGAATCTTTGGTGGTTTAGAATACCCTGCACCATGATTTCCCTGTTTATGGGGTGGTACATATTTTGGAGGAAAATCAGATGTGTGTGGAATGTTCTGAGCTTTCTGCAATTTGAATTCCCTCATTGCTTGAATCATTTGGGCCTTTTCTTGCTCTTCCCTTTCCTTTCTCTGAGATTCATACCATGCTCTAATTTCTTCATAACTTAAAGATTCATACTCTTCTTGTTGAATTTCCTGATTAGCAGGTCCACTCTGATTACCTTCCATTTTTTGGTCATATTCATATTGAACTCTTAGTCGTTCGGCTTCAAATCTAGCTTCAAATTCAGCCTGTTTCTGAGGATTGTAAAAAGGATTTCTCTGATCTTCCAGAGTACAGGGCTCTTCAGATGAATTATCTTTCCATGTGTCAAAGCAATTCTCACCAAAAGGTATTGATGATTTAACTTTGTTTGTTAAGCACATGTCCTCACTTTTCCCTTTACCATTGTCAGCCTTATCATTTTTATGCGTCCACTTACTATTACCAGGAGGAGCTCCAGAATGACCTCCCCTAAATTGAGATCTTCTTCCATTCATATTGCAATGCTTAATTAGATTCACCACTCACTTTCTTGAAAGTGAGAAAAAGATTGTTACTTGGTATTCCCAGCAGAGTCTGTATATAGGACTTCTGACTCTATGATTAAGGCGCAGATTCTTTGTTATCCCCAGTAGAGTCCCAATTTTTTATCTCTCAAAAATGCAGGTTTGAACCACAAAAGGTTGCCAAGCTTTCACAACGTTTTAGGGTAATAGAACAAGGTTTGAAAGAATTATTCCTTCTACTCTCCAGGCAAAGCTAGACCTAGGTAGGTGTACCTATAATAAATAAAGCAGACTTTGACTGTTGATCTTATCTTCATGCCATGATTTGTCCAAGATGGAAAATTGAAATGAACAAAATAAAACAAAATTGGTATATATTGTATACCAACATTCAAATTAAACCCTAATACGCTCAATTAATAGATGTAAAAAAGTATGAATAAAACTAAATGATTGAAAAACGGTGAGACCAGTGCCTTATATAATATGTAGAGTCAAATGAAATTATAGATAAACTGACTTCTTTCTGGATTCATTCAAATTGTTTGGCATATTTATTTATAACCAGTATAAAAATGCAAAGCTACGATTATTGAGTTCTTCTTACTGATCTAAATAAAATTCCCTGATTACTATGATTAATCAAAAGGGTTTAAGCCTTCCTTGAAAGAACCTATCAACTAATCACATAGATACGACAAATTCATACTGATAAACTAGACATAAACTTGTTATGTTGATCTAAATAACCAAGAAACATCAATTTTAAAGACAACTCAGATAATTCTTTCAATAGGCATAACACAACAATTGACACTAGAATTCGCAAGCAAATCGGATGATTTTCATTGATATTTCCATGGCTTCAAAACATATAGCATAGTCTCAACCCTACGAAACATGGTGTTCCACCATCCTCTCTACTCTCTATCCTATTCTATCTATATGCCTATTGTTTACAAAATAGACATTTATATATTGAGAATGTGAAAGGACGCATCCTTTTGGAAATAGAAAATACAAATTATAAACATAAAATAGAGAATAGCTAGGCTCTATTTAGCCATAAGTGAGTCTTGTTGAGGTGGTCCAAATAATCTTGGTGCTCATACGTGTCTGCATCTCCAACAACATTCCAGACTGTAACTTCCATTTTGACCATTTCCTCATTTTGCTTACTCACTTCATCCAATGTTGTATCATTTGCAGAAGCTACCTTCATGATTTCATTCATCTTTGAATCACATTCATTTTTCCACCTGGTGGCTTCTCTCAAATCCCCATTACCATCAAAAAATGGAATTACAATTTTCTCAGCAACTACAATTAATCCCTGTTCATCTCCTTGCAATTCATCATAGAAATTTTGATGGCGATTGATTATGTGATTAGCAGCTTCAAGTGCAGAACTGCTAGGTTCATCACTTTCAGCCAACTCATGAAATTTCTCCATGATTCATCCATCCATTCTTGTGTGCTCTTTCAATGCAGTAGGAGTATGAGAATATTTTCCCCACAATTTGTTCAACCAGGATATCAAATGATCCTATCTCTTCTTGATAATTGCAGAAATAGCATCATGCTTTCCCTGAGAATAAGCACTTGACCCTACCCAGTGGTCTTTTCCTTGAGAGCTCTCTCCTTGAGTGATTATTTTGGTTGTTCCCATTCAAACACCAACCAAATCTTTGAGCCTACGATTTTCTCTCAGCAATTTCTCATTATTTGCTTTATACATTTCTCTTTCTTTTATCAATAATTGAATCTGTGCTTTATTCAATTTTGCAATATTTACCCCAATATCAGTAGTAGCAACAGGATCAGCTTCTCTAGCTTTTAAACTTAAGACATGGCCAAATGCCTTCTCTGTATCAAGTACCACTGATTTCCTGTGGGGTGGGTACAAAGCCCATATCAACATTGATCCTTCATCAGTATTATATTTGGAGCTTGTATATACTTTCGTCACCTTTTCCTTATCAAGCTTATGAGTAGCATTACTACCCTTCAAGAAACTATCAAAAACCAATGCAGAATTCAAATATAAACCAGGAAATATCATAACACCAGCATCCTCCAACATTTTCCTCCCCACTTCTGGAGTCATATTTGCCATTTCATCATCCACACATCTTCTCAATTGAGTCAGCAATTGTTCCTCATTTCCAGAAGTGATATCATCAACATTCTCTCTTATCTCCTTCCCCTTCTGCTTGTACAAGAATGCTTTGAACTCAGGGGAATGTATAAACTCATCATCAGAAACAAAGGATCTATACTCCATATGCCTAGCATCAACATCAACACTTTCAATACTTTTTTCTCTGACTAGGAAAACATATTGTTGAGTCCTCATTCTGGATACCTTTTATGCTTTACCCTATTACACATCAGCTCTTGGTGCTTCTTCATCTCCAAAAGACAATAACTCAGTATCTTGTAGCCCTTGGTTATACCTTTCAACTACCCTTTTTGCTTCATCTTGATCTAGATATCTGATCATATCATCAAAAGGATGGGGTACATGATGATACCCTCCAAAATTAATCCTTTCTTTGGCTGAATGAATCTACCCCTCAGGGTCAAAGTATTTCCTAGTTGGTCCTCTTTTCATGTTATAGTGCAACAATCTATCAAGAACTGAATTATATCCCTCTTTAGCCAACACAGTGAAATCACCAAAGCATAAAGTACTAGGCATAAATTCCTACTTCCCAAAAGAGCTGAAATGCATCACACTACTATAATCCATTTGTCTGACAATTTCCAAGTATGCAACCCTGTTTGGAATTGTCCTTGGTAGAATGAAAGAAGCATCTTCAAATCCATACACTCTTATTACAGTAGCTCCCTCTAAACAATACCAGTCTCCCCAGTTATGGTCAACTGGCCTATCAAAATCTTTACGCTGAAGGAAACATTTTATCTCATCAGTCAATGAATGATTACAAGGATAATGATATAATTTATACAATGTCTTTACAAAATACTCCTCAAAATGAATAAAACTAGAACCCGCAAACCTGCTATACTAAATTGCAGTCCATAATTGAACAGGAAATGTTTCACGCTCCTTACCAGTCTGAGAAATTCTTATTTTCGGAGGCCACACCCCAAGCTCTTGTCCAAAATATAGCACCAAATGCATCAACAATGAATAGTTTCTGAGGTGAACAATGGAAGCTCCACCCTCTATAGCCATCAATCCTGAGTCAAGCTCCTTAGAAATTTATGAAGCATAATCAAATAACCTAGCATTGTGATATTGAATGTTTGCTACAATGACCATTGGCACCATTGACATAAATTATAGGGAATCCATCCCCAACACCTGACACACTTAAAAATATGTATACTTCATGTAGGGTTCAAATAAATCTACATGATAGGCAGGCCCCTCACTATCTTCCAGAGGTTCGGGCTTGTTACCCTGTTTAACCCTATGAATTGGTAATGTCCAACCCTTGTAACTTGTATCCATTCTAAAAATTTCCTTCTGCAACTCTTCACAATTGATTTCCTCATCACAAAATCCTTCCAATTTGAAAACCTCACCAATTCCTTCTTTTGACACATGTATCTATGGTTTTCCAGAAGGATCACATATTGCTTTACACTTTGGATCATAATGATCAGCAAGCAATTTTACCAATTCAGCATCAATAAATATATTAGGGCACACCAATTTCCCTACATTCAACTTCCATGGATTACAAACTGGGTCAAAACGATTCCTCCTATGATAGTGGAAATTGAAAAGCTCATACCCTCTCACAACAGTCCAGACATCACCTATGAACTTGCATTTGTCATCCAGCTTGTCAACCTCTGCCCTAAGCTATGTGGACCTTCTAGCTTTAGGCCCCAAACTAGGTAGTTGATCAATAAGGTCTTGGCTTAGCTTCCTTTTAGTTCCTTCATGCTCTGTATCAGTCTTTTGTTTCTTTCCCTTCGACTGACTGCTCTCACCAAGCTTCTTACCCTTACCCTTTCCAGAACCAGAAGAATCCATTTTTTCAAGCTTACAGAATCAAAATATGAAAAACAGAGAAGCAACTACTTACAGTATTCTACTTGAGCTCCTCAGACTGAAAAATCATCTTGGTTCTCCTTTTCAGCTTGCTAATTCACCAGCAATCAATTCAGAAATGAGGAATTGATTAAAACACTACTGTCATTACTGTTTTATTCCATCGCGCCATTAATGAAGCATGAATGAAGCCACCTTTGAAACTGGCACTGTTGCATCAATTGTCCTTTCGATGAGAAAAATTCAAATATGGGGTGAAATCCCTTTTCAACGTTTATTTCATCATTTGCCAAGACACTCTGCAGTCTTACCAACACCTAGAATCAACTTGATGACAAATGCTTCTGCTTTTCATGTCACTGTGACAATTCAAAATCGGGGAAGCATCTCATAGATATCATGGAACAATACCGATATGTTTTCTTCAAAGCATTTTCCAATCGTTGAGACATTAATGTTAGTCACACCGACTGAAATCCTCTATCTTTATGTTCTTCACTATAACACATAGATGTCAGGAAAACCTCTCACAGACTTCATCCTGTTTCACCGAAAGTCTTTATCTTCATTGGGTTACCAAGACGAATTTATATTCTTTCCGATACAATCTTCGTTTTACCTGCTTCGCTGTGACTTTCAATGTCGGGGAGATGTTATGGAGATATCTTTGCATCTTACCGATATATACTTTTCAATGTATTTTCATTCGCTAAGACAAAATCACCCTTTCACTGATGAATTCTCATTTCGGCATGTCCACCAAGTTTTCTCACCGAAGAAATAAACCGAACCATTGAAATAATACTTTCGACAAGATAATGAACCTTTAGGAAAACTTACACCGACACCAAATGTCCTACCGAAATCACTCCTCCAGATTACTCCTATTCGGAAAAACTCACCCCAACCCATCTATCAGTATAATATTCATACTTCGGTGATACTTATGCCGACAAGTTCTTCTCTCGGTGATGCATATCTCCATCAGCATAAGATTTGAATCGGCAATACTCCATAGCTTCTCACTGATAGGTTTGAAATACCTTTGAACTTAGTTTAGCCAAACAATGGCCCCTTTGCCTAGACCTTCCCCGATGCACATAAGTCATACCAAGACATCTGTTTGCAAGTCAATCAGTAAAACAAAATGATTTCGTTATGAGTTCATACCGATATCAATTAGTCTGGCCGAAACAACCCATTTATACATTATTCGGTATGACATATTGTCTTCTCCCCGACATCAGACCGATGCCCCAACATATGCCGATATACTTTTTTCAGGATGCCTATCGGCAAGAAAAAATTAGTTTGCGGAAACATTTTCTTGAACACCTTTATCTTGAGTGATAAACTTCCACATGCACCGGTCGGCGAAACACACTGTATTCGCCATGACTTCACTCTGATAATGACTCCCCTTTGCCGAAATGATTCCTTTTGTCGCCGAAACAAGCAATTTGTCCTCCTGATAGTCTACAACAAACATATATTAGTGAAAAATCAGGTCGGGGAGACTTTTACAATGTCTTGCTGATTCAGGTCTTTTAATGAAAAATGAAAGACTTGATTGATTCAATGGATTTTATGGCAGAAAACAAGCAAGACAATACAAAGAGGGACTTTGATGCTTATGATGAGAACTCAATACTAGAACTTTTGAATGCAATAGAATGTAAAAATTTCAAAATTTTACAGTTCTAACAGGTCTGTCCCATAGGAATTTTTCTCCTATAGATTCTTATGATTACTACTGATATATATGTGTTATTGTTGGCATGTGACTTATATTTAATGTTTTAGGTTAATTTTGGGTTAGTTGAACTGTTTAAGTCTACCTCAGAGATGTGGATTCCACGTATCCTCTCGAATTGACCATGATGGTCTAAGCAATTTAGTTATCTAACTAAAAGAATTATAGTTTATGACTGGTCAAAATTTGTATGTTTCTTGTAGTTCCTACTATGGTAGAAAAATTTGAGAGTTTTGCAAGTGTAAGTGAACAGAATTTGGAATTTCTTTTTTTTTCCTTAACCATATTTTGGTGTAAAGTTTTGGGCATTACAAAAAATTTAAAAGATGACTCAAGAGGTAACTTATATCACTGGTAACTAGACAAACAATTCAACGTAGAAATAAGATATCTGAGGATTATATGTGTATTTTGGATGACAAGGATATTCAAATAAAACCCTAAACCCTTTGTGTGATCAACATACTATGGTGATATTGAGGATAAAAGACCTCAAAATATCAAGGATTTTTTGGGGGTCTAGTAGGCATGATCCTCTTTTAATAGGTCAGTGCAGAGTTCCTGGTGACCGAGTGATACAATGTGACTCACTCTCAAGCATGTAGCCAAGAGTGACTCCAACTTCTCTAATAATGAGTAGCCACCAATTTTCTATGAAGACAATGTCGGTACCACATGAGAGCATGAGGAGTGGTGGATAGTGACTCGAACAACACCATTATTCCTGATGGATGAGCTAGTTGGAAATGTGGGGCCACTACCAGATGAGGGAGATGAATGAGAGGATAGGGTTGAGGATACATGCTATAGGGCTACCAATATATTCATTGATGTTATTGATGACAAGAATGATCAAGATGTCAATTCAAATTATGATGGACAAGATGGAGAGGAGGAGGAGGAGCAACTCCTGAGTGCGAGTGATGAGGCAGGAGCTGAGGATAATCACAAGTTGGAAGATTCCTCTCCCATTCATATGACGAGGTCATGAGTAGTAGGTGCAGTAGGTACCAGTGCTCATAGTCAAGGAGGGGCTAGCACATCCTCCATGCCCCCTATATAGGATGACATTGAGATTGCTTAGAAAAATGATGATATAGGTGATGATATTTGATTTTATGTTTGTATTTTAGTTCTTATATTCTTTATATATATATATATATTGATGATTTTTATTGATTGTGTAATGTTTCTACCATGTAGGAGCAATAAGAGACTGGTGGGAGTTCTACCGTCAAGTTGTTGTAGAGATAGTACCCACATCCATTGATGAGGAGGAGATGGACCCTGATTACATGCCCCCACCTATCATGGAGGAGGAGCCAAAGTCACTGAGACCATTTGAAAGGCTACAAAAACATATGAGAGTGTGAGGAGATGAATCCATCAAGCCAAGGCCATAGGAAAGTCATCCCAAACTCCAACAGAGGTGGGGAGACTACATGTAGAGATATCATGATTACGGATAGAAAGGGATCAGATAGCAAAGGAGCATCATGTGGATCTTTGGTGTGTATAGGGCCTAGAGTTTTCACTCAAATTGAGTGGATCACAATCACTAGATCACACACAACCATCTCACAATGTCCAGGTAGCAGATCACAAGTACTAGAGCCGGAGGGGTCTAGTTCTCATAGACCTTGGTGATGTTGTATATTATTATGATATGTAGATAAAACTTTGTATATATATCTATGAGTTTTGGATGTTGTATGAGCTATCTTAATGTGTGGTAAATATTAAATGGAAATGTGATTAATTAAAGAACCTTTGCAAGATTACTTTGATTAATGTCTTCATGATATGATAGAATTTATGTGATCTGATTAAAACATATTACAGTTTCTTTGTAGGTACAAGATGATGACTAAGTATGCTATGCTAAATTATATTTGAATTAGCATAACACAAAAGATAAATTTGAATAGCATGAAACCTAAAGTCATTATAAATAATCACTTTAGTGTTCAAGATAGATGCACAAGTGGTTTGTCAAGAATGAAGCAATATGAAAGCATATAGGACAAGACCCCATAACTTTAACAATAATTCTTTATTATTCATACTATTCAAAGGGATTAGCCATAATACTGATGTAAATGTGCAACGTTAGTAGGTTATTTAAGGGGAATGCCATCGATTTTGGTTAACATGTATGTACCATACCGAAAATCTTTGTCAATTATGTAAGGTCCCAACCAATTAGAACTAAATTTGTCACGTTCATTCAGGTTGACATTCACATTGCGTTGATTAGTAGATAGAACTAAGTCACTCTTTTGGAAGGATTGAAGGATAACATTAAGGTTTTAATGATTATGTTTCCTTTTATAATAAGCTTTAAGATGTTCAAGAGCATTAATACACTATTCATCGAGCATCTCAAGCTGATGTAATCATTGTTTTTGATAATGTGTATCATCAACAATTCCTTGAAGAGCGACTCTTAGTGTAGGGATTTCTAATTCTAAAGACATGAGGCTTCACTACCATAGACCAAACTATAAGGTGTGGTTCATGTGGAAGATCAAATAGTATGTATAGGATCATCATGGAAAAAATTGGCCCTTAAGTGGCAAAAAATTTAGAAAAATCAGAGTTAGGCAACTTGACATAAAAATTTGAATAAGTTATCTATATTATTTAAAAAACAAGTGAGAATAGAATCTGTAGTAAATTGAATGTAGTTTCTAAACTACTAGGTTTATTTTTTTTAAAAGATCTATTTGGTAAAAAATTGAAATTTCAATGTAGTAGAACTTAAATTTCAGGGAAAAAATAAGTAGGTGTTTGTCTGACCACCCTAACCACAATAAAATGATATCATTTTTCTATAATATTTTAGATATAAGTAGAGGACTTATGTCCCAATGTGATGCATTATTTTTTGTAATTTTTTTTCAAGTAAATAATTAATTATGATTTTTTTATTACAAATTTTAAAAAATATAAAAACTAGTATGTCTGACCACCTTAACTTGGTCGAAACTTCATGAAATTCAATTTTTTTTAATCCTATAGTATGTGAAGCATAGAATGTGACACATGTTTTGGATAAAAAAATGTGATACCATTGAAAAGCTATAGATTTTTTTCAATCAACCTACCAATCAGGACTCTAGTCATAATTCAAATAGAAAATGAATAATAATTATTAATTAATTTCAAAGTAAATCATAATTTATATTGGTGGAAAGTTGAGAATCTCATTGAAAAGCCTTTTTTGTTTCATCAATTTTTGGTAAAGAAAAAAATTTTAGCCATAGACCCTACACATACCCATCATATCGCCACTTTTTGGCCCATCATGATCTTGCACATACCAAAAAATTGTACGATAAGCCCAAGGTGCATAATGTAATTGTGTGTGCCAATCAAGCCTATGATTTTCATTAACAGTTCTCTTCAAGATTTGTTTAAGAACTTTATTAGTTAATTTAGCTTGACCATTAGATTGTAGGTAATAAGGTGTCAAAAAATGGTGTTGTATATTAAAGGTCTCTAAAACTTTTTTCACATCATTATTCTTAAATGGTGTACCATTATCATAAACTAATGTAGAAGGAGGGACAAAGCAAGTAATAATGTGTTCCTGAATGAAATGAAATATCACCTCAGCTATTGTAGATCAAAGAGGAATGGCTTCTACCCATTTTGTAAAATAATCAGTTGCAATGATAATAAAAGTATGTCTAGTAGAAGAAGGAGGTGAAATTTTTCCTATAATGTCCAATCCCCAAACCACAAAGGGCCATATCGGAAGATGAGTTTGAATTTCACTAGCAGGACCATGATGCAAATTGCTATGTTCTTGACACTTATGACATCTCCGAACATAATTAACGCAATCACATTCCATGTGGCACCAATAATACCCTATACAGATAAGATTTTGAACCAATGTTTTCCCTCCAAAATGTCCAGCACAAAGCACCTTCATGGGCTTGGTGAAGTGAGAGAGGTATCTTAGATTTGTTCAAATATTGCAGTAAGATACTATTGAATGATCTTCGATATAGAACATCTATGAGGATGACATATTTAGATGCAAGATTTCAAAAACAAGCAAAGAGGTTTTTAGTTGTCAACTCAGGAATGGTACCACTTTTCAAATAGTTGAATATGGCATCATACCATTCACTTGAGTTATTCTCATTTGTTGCTAAAACCTATTCAGTTTTCTCAGCAATCGAAGGTTTCATAATAGGGTGAATGTGAATGTGAAATATTTTGATGGATCTTGAGGGGAAACAAGATAGGAAAAACTTTCCATTGCATCCACAAGCCCATTATCTCTTCGTGGGATGTTATCAATGGTAAATGTCTGAAACTTCTCTAACAAATGCATGATAAGATCTTTGTACTTGGATAATTTTTCATGCTTGGATTGATATATTCCATTGATTTTTTTAGTTACTAATTGTGAGTTGCCAAATATCTTAATATCTTTGACACCCATGATTAAAGCAACACACAACCCAACAATTAATGCCTCATATTCAACAGTGTTATTTGTGCATAGGAAATTGAGTCGATGCAACAAAGGAATAGGCTTTCCTTTGGGTGTAACTAAGATTAATCGAGCATCGAAGCCTATTCTACACTTGGATCCATCAAAGTATAATTCCCATGTAGAAATGTTTGTTGCTAGAACACTATCATTTGGAAAAGAGTCATTGCTAGGTAGCACTAAAGGAGAAGGAGAATTATCTAATTGGTCGGTCAAGGCTTGGCCTTTAATATTATAATTTGTAGAGCAATTGAATTTTCTTCCATTGAATTGAAATCATGTATGTATACAATAATATGGAGATAACCCATGTAAATTCCAATAATGGAAGGTTCAACAAACTCTAAATTATGCTATGAAACAACAACAAAGTTAAACCAACCAAACAAATCATATCCTATGGTGTACTAGCAAACAATAACAAATGAAAAAAAACTATGCATGGTGGAAATGGT
The DNA here is from genome assembly GCA_007258455.2 of Sequoia sempervirens. Lineage (NCBI taxonomy): Eukaryota > Viridiplantae > Streptophyta > Pinopsida > Cupressales > Cupressaceae > Sequoia > Sequoia sempervirens. Next base: position 942,171,914 of record VDFB02271358.1, read on the forward strand.
GGAATATACAACATTATCCCATTATTAAATCATTGCTTTAAAGTACTAATAAGAGAATCCTAAAAACTTTCAAACTTCACACGTGGAAGAGGCTTGGTGAAGATATATGCACGTTGTTCCTGTGTGGACTACAATTGAAGTTGAATGTTGTTTTGCAGAATATGTTCTCATATGAAGTGACAATCAAATTCAATATGTTTTATCCATTCATGAAATATTGGATGATGAACAAGCTTAAAAAATTCTTATTATCACAGTAGAGGACAGTAGGCTAATTTTGTGGTACCCTCAATCCGTCTAATATGCGACGTAACCAAACTACTTCACAAACTATTGCACTTGCTACATGATATTATGCCTCTATTGAAGAACAAGAAACCATGGATTACTTCTTACTCCCCCAAGAAATAGTTCCTGATGCTAAGAAGAAAACATATCCAGATGTATATTTCCTATCATCAACTAAACCTGCATAATCCGCATCTATATATCATATCAAGAAGAATTGATAATTATTTTTATATTCCAAGCCATGATTCATTGTACCATGTATATACCTTAAGACCCTTTTTTTTTCTTTTCAACGACACATATTTTAGTCTTGCATGAATATTGAGAGATAATTAATAACAAAACTAAGATATGGTCTAGTATAAGTCCAGTAAATCAAACCTCCAATCATTTGTTTATAGGAAGTTGAATTCACTTGAGGAGAAGAATCAGAAATAGATAATTGCAAACCTAATTCCATAGGTGTAGACATGGGTTTGGAATCCATCATTCTAAATTTCTCAAGCAGTGTCTTGGTATATTTTCTTTGTGATACAAATATATGGAGATCTATTTGCCATACCTCTAAGCCAAGACAATAATGCAGCAGCCTGAGATATATCATATCAAATGTCTTCTTGAGATCATTCTTGGATGTTTCAACTAGTGCTTCTAAGCTACCTATGATAACCAAGTCATCAACATATACAATAATTATCACAATATCCCCCCCTTGATCCTTGAGGTGGGGATTTGGATCATATGGATGCCTAGTGAAACCATGTTTTAGCAAATGCTCATTAATTTTGATATACTAGGCTCTAGGAACTTGTTTGAGACCATATAGGGAATTGAAAATATTGCATACCTTTTCTTCTTTACTAAGTGCAATATATCCCTCTGGTTGGGTCATATAGACCTCTTCTTTAAGGTCTCCATTAAGAAACACACTTTTAACATCCATTTGGTATAGTTTCCATCCAAATTAGGTACTGTTTCATAGGCTTCTTTCCTTTATGACGAGTGGTCATGGCATGATCCTCCTCCTAATGTTCATGTGTTAAAGATCCTTCTTTCTAGAGAATTTTTTGCTTCAACAACATTGCTTTGTTGTTTCTATTTGTTCTTCTGCTCCCATTGTGGTTTGCCACTTTGAAGTGGCTTCTTTGGATGCGGTTTGTTGGATGATCCTTTGTTGAAGGAATTGTACCAACAATTTTTCACATCATGTCAAACTCAGTCAACAACATAACCCATTTATCTAAACATCCTAATAAGTCTGTTTTGTGAAAAAGATGTTTGAGGGGATCATATTTTGTCATAACTCATATTTCATCATTTAGTAAATAATGTCACAATTTACTAGTATCAAAGACAAGAGCTAAACATTATTTTTTGATTGGTGTATATCGTGTTTCATAATCAATTAAATTTTGACTAATGTAATAAACAATGTTTTCTTTTCCATTGTCATCTTGTTGAGACAATAGCATTGCATGAGCATGGGTGGATGCAGCTATGTAAAGGATGAATAGTTGGTTTGGCATAGTAGGTTGTAAAATAGGTGGAGTTGCAAGGTATTCCTTCAAACTGTTGAAGACCTGTTTACAATCCTCATTCCAAACCAAAGGCACATTCTTCTTGAGGAGATGTGTGAAAGGTAACGTTCAATTGGATAAAGAGGCAAAATAATGATGGATGGCTTGAATCTATCCTTGTAATGTGCGTAATTGAGAAATGTTCCTAGGAGGTGCCATGTTTATGATCGCATAAATTTTCTTTGTGTCTACCTTGATACCTCTATGAGATATGATAAACTCCAAGAGTTTTCCACTATCTACTCCAAAGACACACTTTTTTGGATTGAGTCTCATGTTGTATTTACACATTCGTTCAAAAGTTTGGTGAAGGACATTTACATTGTCTTGTCTTGTTAAGGACTTGGAAAGGATGTCATCAACATAATCTTCCAATATTTTATGTATGTAATTATGAAATATCAATGTAATTGCTCATTGATAAGTTGTGCCTACATTCTTTAGTCCAAAAGGCATCATAACCCAACAAAATATTCCCCAAATATTTTTTAATGTTGTCTTGTATTGATCTTGTGGGTTGATAAAGATTTGATGATAGCTAGAAAATCCATCCATAAATGACAACAAAGCATGTCCAGCAATTGAATCCATGATCATTTCAATATTAGGGAGAGGAAAATTATCTTTTAATGATGCTTTATTAATGTCACAAAAATCTGTACATATCCTAATATGATTATCAGGTTTAGCAATGGTGACAATATTTGATACCCATGGAGAGTAATCAATAGGGCGAATGAAACCTGCATCAAGGAGTTTTTCATGTTCTCCTTTAACATGCAAGGCTATCTTGGGATTAATTTTTTGTATCTTTTATTGAACAAGCTTAGCATTGTTTGTAAGAACAATGCTATGTGTTACTATCTATAAGAGATGGGGACCGCCATGTCTAAGGCCCAAGGTCACAGAGGGCCAAGATGCAGAACGATGCCCTAACTTACCTCAACTAAATGAGGTGTTAGGATATGAGGATGAGAATGATGAGGACCATAAAGTCCTGCAACCAATATAAAATCTTGAGATTCAAAATGAGGCTAGGAAAGCTAGCTTTCGAGCTCAACATTGTATCTCGGATAGCTCTTTGTCTGAAGATAATAGCATAGTTCTGGGATGACAGTACGGCATGCTGGTGTCTCTCAGGTATGTTGGCATACGTATGACTAGAGGAATGAGAGTACAATGTGAACCATCAAAAAATAAGCTAGCAACCTAGCTAACAACTTCTAAAAGAACAAAAAAATACTATTAAATACGAGGAGTACGAAAGAATGTGATAAAGCAAATATACCAAAGCTAGGGTGACGAAGATGATTTCATAGAAGAGCCTATTCACTAGATAGCTCTACCAAGCACATTCACCTAAACACAGAAAGAGGAAAATCTTGGATGGTTGTATAGGGGCCTACCTCAATCAGATCCCTGTTTAGGTGTTTCCACCTCCATGGACAACCAAGAAAGTGAGATAAAGAAAACAATATAGTAAAGAGCACAAAAGCACTAAAAAACAATAAATGTGCTAACTCAACCAAGTGACAGAGGAAAGGAAAGGGAGCTTACCACCTCCACCAAGAGCACTCAATGCTGCTTGGGGGAGAAAATGAGAGTACTCAAGCCTCTGTTGCAATGGTGTTTGTCCCCAACTTGCTCTACCAAAGTGATGGAGTGTTGTTTTTGTTGTAATGAGGTGCTTGAAATGCTTGAAGTGAGTGAAAGTGAGCTTGTGAATGGAGTGAAGAAGTTGGATTGAATTCTTAGAGGATGAAATTTTTGTTTTACGAGTGGATATGAAGGGAGGAGTGAAGTAAACAACCATATTTGGGTCAGTCAGTTGAAGAGGGCATTACAAGTTAACTCCCAATGAGAAGTGTAACACCTCTGTAAGTTCAGCTGTAGGAATTGTCTAGGGATGTAAGTGTGCCACATGAACATCTATGTGTCGCATAGGTGTCCCCGATAGAAATGCCTCCACCGATGCTCAAAATAGGTGCCAAGTGGGAAAAAAGTAGTTGGATTAGGTGGAATTAAGCCTCTGAACTTGGTTTTCTAAAGTGGGGGAGGCAAAAAGGGAAATTTTCATTAGGGGTGCAAATTTACTCCTATACATTTTTCCCTGACTTTAGCAAGCATGAATACTAGTGAGTGCTCGGTAAAGTAGGTCAAGGAGAGAGTAAGGTTAGAGATGTATACTTGAACCATCGAGGAAGCAGACCATGATCTAGCAAACCCAAAGGTGTAAGGAAAGTGAAGGAATCCATAGCTACTCATAACTATGAAGTTGAAGAAAGAAAGTTCTTTACAGGCCCGCAGACCTATAAGGAAGGTGTCCCCAAAAATATCTAGCATGGAGGATACTGCATGAAACAAGCATATTATAGGCTCATAGTCCTACAAGGAAGGTGTACACCAAATACTCTAGCATGGAGGAAAACCAAAGGAAGCACCCTAGAGGTTCTCAGTCCTACAGGGAAGGTGTCACCCAAAAACTCTACCAAGAAGGAAACCCAAGAGAGTGGACTCCGTAGAGTCAGGAACCGGCCATGTAGGCAAGTAATCAGATAGTTGCACAAATCATCGATAGATTGGAAAGCTTTCAAAGGGATCCCTTAGGAACCCTTCAAAAGAAGAGGGGTCCACTAAAGGAACATGATGTTTGAAAGCTGAGGTCTAATCAGGATGCCCCCAAGTTAGACGTGAATGATTTCATGATAAGATCTTTCAAAGGGGCTCCCTTGGGAACCCATTGTGAAGAAGGGGGTCCACTCAAGGGATGCACAATTAAAAAGTAGATGTTCTCTTTCTCAAATCAATCCATCATCAAGGGATCCTTTTGAAAGATGTCCACTTCATCAAGCAATTCGAAAGGAAACATTTGCCTGGGCATGCGAGTGGAAGGTCAAAGCTATTCCAGCTTCAAAGGAATGTTTCCAAATCCCTTCTGTATGAACTCATGATGAAGGAAACATGTTTCATTAGGGTTCCAAGTCGATATTACAATTCTGAAGAAAGGTTTGCAAGGATTTTTGAGAAAATATTCGTTGGAAATGAATGCATTTTCTAAAAATTGAAATGTTGAAGAAAGGCATTATCGCACATGAGAGGGACAACTCAAGCAAAGAAGAGAGAAAACAAACATAGGGCACAATGAGATCTATTTTAGCAAGGTTAGATCTTTCTGAGCTCATATAAATAATATGTAACCATAGTGGAAGGTGAAAGACCATTAGTCCCCAACCAGATTAGGAAGAATGCACAGAAAACAAAGTAAAAATAAAAAATTGGGTCAAAATGGAAGGGAAGCCTAAATGCTCCCAACACTCTGCATCATCCCCAATTTATTGAAAATCAAGCAAAAAAATGGAAGAATGATGATACAAATAAAAGAAGGTTTATGATTCAAAAACCATGCTTGTATCCAAGTACCAACAAGGGTGATGAGGGTCATCTAGACACACATAGGATGATCATGGGGGAACACATCACAAAACACACACACACACTCAAGATCAAGAATGGTTATTCTCCTAACACTGATTGGCCAAGAGGTTATCCACTTCCCACTCTAGGTCATCATAGGGGGGAGGGGGATGAACCTATAGTGGTGGTGTTAGCTATCAAAAACGTAGGTAAAATACCTCAAGAGGTTGCCAAACTTTTTGTATGTTTTAGGGTAATAGACAAGGCCAAATGGTTTAGACCTTCTTCTCTTTAGGTGCTACTAGACCTAGGTGGGTATTACTATATGAATGAGGCAGACTTGACTTATGTTTATTTCCTAAAGCAATTCATCCACAATGGAAAATGGGAGTGGATAAATGAATTTTATTTTGGTATAGATTGTATAGCAATATCAAGGCTAAAACCTAATACGTTCAGTTAACAGATGTAAAAAATGAGTGAAACTAAATTGTGAAAAAGTTGAGACTAGTGCCTTATTGGGTGTGCAAAGTCAAATGAGAAATCTAAAATGAGTAACTTCTTTCTCACAGATACTCTAATTGTTTGGCATATAAATTTGAGTTTACAACTTTGTATAAACATGCAAGAATATGATTACCAAGTTCTTCTTAATGATCCATATGAGATTCCCTAATTACTATGATTAACTAAAAGGATTTAATCTTTTCTTGAAAGAAACAATTAATAAAACCATACAGACACAACCAGTGTGAACTGATAAACTAAATATACGCTTGTTATATCAATTTAAATAACTAGAAAACATCAACCTTGGAGACAACTTTAGTAATACTTTCAATTAACACAACAAACAACTTATACCAAAAATACACCACCACATCAAATGATTTTCATTGATATCTCCATAGTTTCAAACATGCATCATAGTCTCATAGTATAACATTTTAATCTACTCTATTTTTTTCCTATTCGTTTATGTCCTTTTGTCGACAAGTCATCCAAGTAGTCTTGGTGCTCATGCGTATTTGCATCTCCCAATGCATTCTAAATAGTGATCTCCATTTTCACCATCTTTTCATTTTGTTCGCATGCTTCATCCAGTGTTGTATATTTTGTGGTAGTTGTCTTCAAAATTTCTTGCAATATTGATTCACTTTCATCTTTCCATTGAGTCATCTCTTTTAATCTTCCTCTATCATTGAAAAAAGCAGCCAATTCCTATTTAATGGCATCAATTAATCCTTGTGCATCCCCTCACAATTATTTAAAGAAGTCTTTGTGCTTTCTCATTAGATGATTTGTTGCCTCAATTGTTACACTATCAGAAGCACCTCTTTGGTTTATTTCTTGGAGATTCTCTAGGATGCTACCATTTATTCTCTCATGTTCTTGTAATACTATAAAATTACGTGAGTGTATCCGCCAGAGCTTATTCAGCCAAGTTGTTAGGTTGGCCTATCTATTTTTTATTACTGCTATGAGTGCATCATATTTCCCTTGAGAATATGCACTTGATCCTTCCCAATGATCTTTTTCCTCTGAACTTTCACTGTGAGTGAGCAGCTTGGTTGATCCCATTGTGACTCCCAACAAATCCTTTAGGCGGTCATTTTCTCTCAACATTCTTTCACTATTCATTCTGTACATTTCCTTTTGATTGATCAACATCTGTATTTGGGCCTTGTTAAGTTTTCCTATGTTGATCCCAATCTATGTTGTTACAATAGGATAAGCCTCCCCAACATTTAAATTCATAACATGCCTAAATGCCTTCTTAGTATCAATATAAATTGAATTTATGTGAGGTGGATAGAAGGCCCAAATCATTAATGACCCTTCATCTGGATTGTATTTTGACCCTGCATATACTTCTATCAGATTTTTTGGGCTTAGCTTGTGTGTAGCATTATTTTTCTTCGGGAAACTATCAAAAAATAATGAGGAATTGACATCTAACCCCAAAAATATCATAACACCTACATTTTCTATCATTTTCCTTCCCCTTTCAGGAGTCATATCCACCATTTCTCTTTCCACACTCAACCTTAGATCATTTAGTAATTGTTCCTCATTACTTGGTGTGAAATTTTCAACCATTTCTCTTATCTCTTTTCCTTTTTGTTTATACAAGAATGCCTTAAATTTTGAAGAATTCACAAAATCATTATCTGCTACAAACGATTTGTATTTCACTTGCCTTGTATCTATATCTAAACTTTATTCAACACTCAATTCCCTGGCAGGGCATGCACAATCTTGAGTTCTCAATCTTGACATTTTATTAGGTTGACCCTATGGAACATTACCCTAAAATGTCTCTTCCCAAGAAGCTAATAACTTTGTCTGTTGCAACCCTTGATTATATTCCTCAACCACCATTTCTGCTTCTTCAACTTCCAAGTTCCTGATCATATCATCAAATTGATAGGGCACATGTTGATACCCTCCAAATTTTATTATTTGTTTACCAGAATTGATATATCCTTCTAGATCGAAATTCTTTCTAGGTGGTCCTTTTTTCATGTTGTATTGCAGTAGCTTATCAATAATCAAGTTGTATCCTTCCTTAGCTAATATAGTAAAATCACCAAAGCATAATGTACTAGGCATGAAGGTCTGCTTTCCAAAGGAGCTCAAATGCATAACATTGGAAAATTCCATTTTCTTGATGATTTCCAAGTATGCAATCCTATTTGGAACTGTTTTAGGGAAAATGAACAAGACATCCTCAAATCCATATACCCTAATCATGGTAGCATCAGCCAAATAGTACCAATCCCCCCAATTGTGACTAATTGGCCCATCAAAGTCCTTAGGCCTAAGAAACCTCTTTATCTCATTAGATAAAGAATAAGCACATGGATGATTATAAAATTTGTACAATGGATTTACAAAATACTCCTCAAAGTGTACATAACAAGAATTAGCAAACCTGTTGTCCCAAACAGCAGTCCATAATTGAACAAAAAATGCCATACCTTCCTTGTCAAAATGTGAAATTCTCATCTCCTGACGCCACAACCCTAACTCTTGTCCAAAATATAATACTATTTCCATCAACAATGAATAATTCCTAAGATGCAAGATAGAGGGTCCACCTTTTACTGCCATCAACCCAGAATCAAGCCCCTTAAAAATGTATGAGGTGTAATCAAAAGGTCTAGAGTTGTGATACTGAACATCTACTAAAATTATCATAGGCACAATTGACATATATGCAAGTACTTCAATTCATAATATTTGGCTTTCCAAGAAATAAGTATACATCATATAGGTTTCAAAAATGTCAACATGGAATGGGGGTCCATCACTATCCTTTATTGGAGTTGGTTTGCCGCCTTGTCTAATTCTATGTAGTTCCAACCTCCAAACTTTCTAAATTGTGTCCATCCTCCTGAATTCCTTTTCTAATTCTTCACATATGATCTTTTTGTTGCATACCCCTTCCAATTTAAAGACCTCGCCTATTGCGTCTTTTGATATATGTATCAATGGTTTCCCGAATGGGTCACAAATGGCTTTGAGTTTTGAATTCTAATGAGCAGCCAAAAATCTCACCAATTCAACATTAACAAATACATTAGGGCAGAACAACTTCCCCAGATTAAGCTTCCATGGGTTACATACTGGTTCAAAGTGATTCCTCTTATAGTAATGAAAAATAAACAGTTCATAAACTCTTATCAAAGTCCAAATATCTCCTATGAGCATACATTTTTCGTCTAATTTATCCACATCTTCCTTAAGTTGTGCAGATCATTTGGCTTTGGGTCCAAAGCTAGGAAATTGGTCGATAAGGTCTTGACTTAGTTTTCACTCAGTGCCCTCTAGCTCAATTTCGGTTTTCTATTTTTTCCCCTTAGGCTAACTACCTTCCCCATATTTTCTACCTTTTGACTTCCCTTAACTGGAGGACTTGATTCTTCAAAAATTGTAGAAGTCAAAGTGCAAAGAACTTATAGTAGTTTGCTCAAAAATTTTGAGCTAAAAGAATGCCCAGGTTCTTCATTTGTCTTTCTGCTTCCTCTGTTATCAATTCCGTAGTGATGTCTTCAATTGATTTTCCTTGATTCATGAAATTACTTATGCTCTATGGTGCCATTAATGTTTTAGCTAAAGCACAAGTGTAGCAGGTTTTTTCAAAATTCTCATTGTCACATCACATAATCTTGTCGGCAAGAAAATTTCAAATCTCGGGCAAACCTTTTATTTGGGCTTTAACCAACATTCATTAAACACCTGCTAAGACATCTTGTAGTTTCCCTAACACTCTACGTCTTCCCAATAGTTATTCCTCTAGTCTCAAATATATCGCTATAACTCCTACTGATGCACACCTATCGATGTGACTTAATAGGTCGGGCAGACAATCCTAAGCTTACTCCAAAGATATATATCTCGTCGAGATATTTCCTCAGTTCTTTATCAACGAGATCCCCAAGCTAATCCTTCCAGTATGTTTTCTTCAACAATTTTAATCGCCAAGATATGACAGCTTTCTTGTTGATGGAACTACACTCGATATGACCTTCCTATCTCTCTCCGCTGAAGTTGGTCTTGCCGAGATATTTCTTTTCCACTTCGAGTGATAAGACATATGTAAACTCGATATGACTTCTCACTATCACCCGAATGATCATTATCTCACTGATAGAGACTGTTTGTTGTTTAAGACTACAAACTACATCTTCCTTATGTGTATCGGCATGAAATCCCTAACCTCTTGCCGATATGCTAAAAAGAAAAATGTGCTAGTATAAAATAATTTATGAATTAGAGAGACCTGCATCATCTCATTACGATATGAATTATACATTCAAATGATCAGGATCAGATGAATTCTATGGGACCAAATGATAAAAATTGACTAGAACATGGGAAAATATTTATGCAAAGCAGATTATATCAATGTTTATACTCATGATATGGGCTTCTTTGGAAAAATTATGAGTACAGACCACTATCAAATTTTCAAAATTTTACAGTTCTAACAATGGCTCTATCTAGGGATGAATGATTGTGAGATCTTTGCAAGGATCGAGATATTTGGATGAGCAGACCAAACATTCAGGGTCATGGATTAGTGAGAAAGATGGAGAAAAAAGTGGTGGTGAAAAATGATCCTATACTACTGTACATGGAAAGAGTTTATTTTAAATGACGGAATTTCAGGATAGTCCATGTACTAGCAATTCCTATTCCTTTTGTTTTCTAAACTGTTGTGCATGGAGAAAGGTTTGAGAGTTTTGTTAAGAGTTTTCCATGCACTGGAAACCCTTAATCCTCTGTATTCTTCAAAAGAAAAAGTGCTTTAAAAATTTCTCATGTACAGGCAACTCCTATTCTTCACCTGTCATGTTTTGTAAGTAATATGAATCTTCACCTCTTTTACCAACAAAAACAAAGGGTCCCAGCCATGAGGCTTCAAATTTCCCATGCTTTCCCTTCTCCTAACACCTTGCATTCCACATCAGTACCAGATCATTTTCTTCAATTTTTCTATCTTTTTCCTTTCTATCAAATAAATACTTTATTTGTTTCTGTAACTTCATATTTTGGTTTTGAGCTACTCTTCTTATCTCATCAAGCTCTTCTAGCTACTCCATTATTTCCTCCATTGGTTCTAGAATGTCTATGTTCTCCTGAAGGATAAATTTGTAAACTGGTAACAAATTTTGTAAAGGCATCCTAGCTTGTGTTCCATATACTAATTCAAATGAGGATTTTCCAATTTCCCTTTTCACTGTGATCCTATCAGCCCACACAACCATTTTCAATTTTGAATCCCAAGCCTTTTTATTCCCACCTAGCATTCTCCTTATGATCTTCAGAAGACTTTTGTTACTGGACTCTGCCTGACCATTAGCTTGCGGATGGTCAGGAGATGCATAAGAAATAGTGATACCATGTGTACTGCAAAAATATTTGAGCTCATCAGATCTAAAACACATCCCATTATCTGTAATCAATCTTAATGGTGTATCGAATCTATTAATAATGTTATCCATTAAAAAATTGATCACAACTTTACCTATTGCTTGCTTGGTTGGGACTGCCTCTACCCATTTGGTAAAGTAATCAGTAGCTACCAGCATCCACTTATGTCCACTTTATTTCCCCTATATCTCCCCAATAAAGTCAATCCCCCATTGATGAAAAGGGGCTTCAACCTACAAAGGTTTAAGTGGTTAAGCTCCCTGATACTTCATCTTCCCTAAGAACTTCTGGCATGCTTCACACCTTCTTACATGTGAAAAGGAATCATTGAAAACTTTTGGCCAATAATAACCTACCCCAAGAATCTTGTGTGCAGTTGTCTCTATAGAATAATGGCCTTCACGGACCCCTTCATGGATCTCTCTTAAGACATGCTTAGCTTGTGATTCATCTAGACATAATAACAATATCCCGTCCCTATTATTCCAATACAAATCTCCTTCCATGAACACATATTTAGATGCTTGCAACTTCAAAGTTCTTCTTTGATTATCACTTAATCTTGCAGGGTACTTCATGTATATGAGGTAATACACGATGTTTGTATACCAAGAAGAATACTCAATACTCTCAACTGCACTTTCTTCATCTTCTATATTACAAATTTGATTTGCTTCGATATTTGCTTCTGCCATTAACTTGGCTAAACCCTGACCTCTCACTAATTTAGTGATTTGTATTTCCATATCAATTTTTTGAATTTTATTGATCCACCTGCATCTCTTCCGTGTCACTTATGATTGTGTTAGGATATCTTTGACAGCTACATGAGGGACATAAGCAATCACTTTGGCTCCAACAAGATATGGTCTAAAATCCTTTATGGATTTTACCAATGCAAATGCTTGCTTTTCCATTATATCATACTTCAATTCTGACCCCTGCAATGACTTGCTGAAAAAAGACACAAGCTGCTCATGACCTTCCTCATTCTTCTGTAATATAACAACAACTATAGTGTGCAATGAAGCAAATGAAAATATTTGAAAGGGTTTTAGAAAATATGGAGATTTAAGGATAGGGGCTTCTTTGATGTCCTTTTTGATGGATATAAAAGCTTCCAATGCTTTTGTAGTCCAATCTATTTTATGTCCCTTCCTTAGCATTTTCGATATGGGCTTAATAATTTCAGCAAAGTTAGACACAAATCTCATAACAAAGATGATTTGTCCAAAAAATGATTGGATGGCCTTGACTATTTTAGGAATAGAGATTTTATCTATGGCCTCTACCCTCTCAGGATGTATCCTAATTCCCTCCTTTGACATAATATGTCCTAAAAGTTTACCCTCTGTGACTACAAAATGACATTTTTTAGGGTTCAGACTAATACCATATTCTAAATCCTTAATAAATATTTTTTCCAAATGTTCTACATGATCTTCATCCTTTTTTGAATAAATAGTAAGGTCGTCTTGGTATACTACCATTATAGCATTAATCAGGTCTGCAAATGCTATATCCATAGCTCTCTGAAAGGTTGCTCCTGCATTTGTGAGACCAAATGGCATTCTCACATAAATATATGTTCCCCATGGGGTTGTAAAAGTTGTCTTGTATTGATCAGATTCTTTGACTTTGACCTGATTGTAGCCAGAGAACCCATCCATCATAGACAGTAGCTCACACCCCGTCACTTTATGTAGTATAGCTTCCATATTAGGTAGAGGGTAATTATCCTTTAGGGATGCCACATTTATATTTCTAAAGTCCACACATAATCTAATATCCCCATTTTTCTTCCTCACAGGAACCAGGTTTGGAACCCATGTTGAATTCCTATTTCGTTTAATGATACCCCCATCTCTAAGCTTCGCCAATTCCTCCTACATTTTTGGTTCCAATGTTGGGTTAATAGGTCTCTGCTTCTGCCAAAATGGCTTTGCATCTGGCTTCAATGGGATTTCGTGTTGAAAAAAATCCTCCCTATATGCTTTGAGATCTTCATAGGACCATGCAAACACATGTTTATATTTTCTCAATAATGCAATCAACACTCTTCAAATTTTTGGGCTTATTTTCTTTCCTATATATACTTTTCTTGGCACCAGCTCAGTCTCTAAATTGATCTATTCAATATCCTCCCTTTTGACTACTGTCTACTTCATGAGGGACCAATCATTTCCATCATATACCCTTTCTAATGCCACTAGCCCTTTGGGAAGCCTATTAGTTTCAAGCTGTAAGACCTCCTTCCCGAACACTGTGTGCTTTCCATCTACTTTTACAAAGGCATTGAAATCAATTTCTTGAGCTTCATATTGATCTATACAATAAAGAAATTTCAAGAGGCTAGTATCATCATTAGAAACCTGCCAACTGTATATATATTATTAGGCACAGCGGGTCTTGTTTTAAACTCAATTTGACACACTCTAGCTAGTGTTATGTCATCTCTTCTTAGTGCTACATTGGCTACAAAGTCTGCCATTATGTTTTTCAACCTATCTATCCACTCAATGGAGAAAGCATCAAACAAATCAATCGTGTCCCATACAACATTCCTATATTGCTTCAGTCTCTTATGTTTCGATGTATATTTTGATTTAACTTGAGAAAAAACTAGCTTAGAATCCACTAGAACAACAAGTAGCTTGATCTTATGTTTTACAACCATGTTCAAACCTGTTAATAAGGCTTCATACTCTGCTATGTTGTTTGTACATTCAAATGCAAAAAAAAATGAATATTTAAATGTAATTCCTTCAAGTGAAATAAATACTATCCCTGCTCCATTACCTTCTTGGCTACATGCTCCATCAAAGTACATTTTCCACACACCATCACAAATTTTTGCAACATGTTTATCAATTGGATCAACATTGACTAATTCTGGCTGAGTTGGTTCTATCTTAAAATTCCCAAGATCCACATCACAAAAATAATTAACTTGATCTTGAGGTACACAATCTACAATTTGATTCATTCTTGGATCCCTTTACAACTTATCTTCCTGACCATTCACTGGAATTTTTACATAAGATAAATCAAATTGGACATTTCCCCCAACCATTGTCATTCACTATCTTGATGAAATCATCCCAAACTGAGGAGGGGTATCAATTACAGTTATATCTATATTATAGGCAACCTGAGGATAAGCAGCTAGTTTGACTTCAACATATCTCATAACACCTACTACTGGAACAGGTCTGCTATCCATTCCATAGAATTTTCCTCCATTAGTATCCACCCACATGCCAAGTTGTTTCATAACTCCAACTGGCATAATGTTTATAGTAGCCCCGGAGTCTATCATGCAATTCGTCAATAGTTTGTTGTTTAGAAGTAATGTAGTGAAAAAAGGATCAACTTGTGGGGGGTTTATTAATATATCATTTAGGAAAACTTCTGGGACACACACCTTCTCTTTCTTATTAACCATTTTGTTGGCTATCATATTTTTTTAATTTCGATTTGATATCAATTGAATAACACTATCTCTATACTCCTTAATTTTCATTATCTCAAGAAATGGAACATACATTTTTACCTGAGATAAATCCTGAGTGAAATCAAAAGAAGAACCCTCTGCCTTAATCATTTTTTTTGTTCTAATGTTTCTTTTTTTTTTTCTTCCTTTTCCCTTTTATTCATTTGATCAGTTTTCTACTTTTCTTTGTGTAACTCTTGACTATCTCCCTTTTGGACTAGCTTATGTTCATTCTTATCATGTTGCGTGTTTTCTATTTTCTTCAAAAATCCTTTTGTTACCTCTCTATCTTTCATAAATATTCCCCTGGGGACACCTTCCTTTTCATTCACTATCTTATTTCTTAACGAATATTTTCTCTTTGCTTGTTCAACTGTAGCAATGGTTAACCTCTTTATTTCCTCTTCCATGGGTCTCCTTATATTACATTGAGTAGGTACCTCAATAGGGTGTTGTTTTGCATGATTTTCTTTAGAATCAGAAAAAAATTGTTGTTTAGCCATGTGGATATTGCACCTTTGACCTGAAACATCATACTCATTGCCTTCATCTTCCGAAGATGAAAATTTCTCCTCAATAGGGTGAAAAGTATTTGAGGTCAAATACACTATGTGATCCTCTCCACTATTACCTACTAACATTCCTTCTTCCTGTATTTCATGGGCTACAATACAGTGGTCTGGGGAATGTGGCCCATCACAATTTTCACACCAAATATTATTATTGACCATATAAGCTCCTTTCTTCCTTAATGTATCTGATGTTTCTTTGTTCCTAGGTCTATCCATTACAGGTTTTCCATCCCTCAAATTTGTATTGTAAGGCATGTCATGTAACCTAGGCCTCTCATTTCTGTATGTGTTCTCCTATTTGTATTGATAATTAATGGTGTAACTAAGGGAAAATTAGATTGTTAGATTGTTAGATAATAACATTAAAAATCCAATGAAATAACAAAGCACAAAGGAAATAAAATGAAAATAAAAGAAACAATGTTACCATAAATCTTCATATTCCATGGTTCACCTTTGTTACACCTTCTAGTTTGCAGCAAATCGAATGAGGCCCTCATATTTCAAATGAGCAACCTAAAGTAATGTCAAAGCCCTATGCAAATGTTGAAGGATTTGATAGAATAATGCCTATGTCTATGACAATATGTTAAATGAAATAATAATTACCAATGCTAAAATGACTATAATGCCTAAATTTGAAAATAAAGTTGTCAGGGATCCCGAAATTATGAGCAAAATTGTCTTTTATAGAAAACACAATTTTGAGTGGATGGGTGAGATTGAATTCTAAGAAAGACCTAGAATGAGAGGTCCAGATTAAATCTGAGAATCCCTAATTAGGGTTAGGGAAAATTCATTAATTGAACGGTCAAGAAAATATCTTAGATAATCGGATCGACGGTTGAGAATAAATGAGGAAATTAATTAAAGAAATAAAGATTTTCAAAAAATCAAGAAGATAAGATTGCTTGATTTGTGAGATTCGAAAAATCAAGAAGATAAGATTTGGACTGAAGATCAGATTTGGAAAATCAAGAATTTGCCCGATTACTTGATTTTTGGAAGATTAGTTACTATTTTGAATTAAATTAATTCAAAATAATGATTTTGTGAGATAATAAATAATCTTTTTCAGATTATTTATCAAAATGGACTCACAGTTAAGATTGTGATGATATTTTAAATAATTTAATGTATTTAAAATGAGAGGAATATCAAATTGGCAATTAAATAATTAAATTTAACTATTTAATTTAGCAGATAAGACTAATTAATTAAATAAATTAATCAATTTATTTAATTAAGACAATTAGTGACATTAAATAAATAAATGTAATTCATTTATTTAATAATCAGGAAGAATTAAATGCAAAAAGGGAAATTAAATAAATTAAGAAATTTAATTAATTAAGAAGACTTAGACAATTAATGGCATTATTTAATAAATAAATAAAATTTATTTATTTAATAATCATGAAGAATAAATGACATGAATTAATTAAATAATTATGAATTATTTAATCAATAGTCGAATGTGGACCAAGGACATAATTAAATGTCATAATTATGCTAGGACGAAAGTGGTTAAAATGAAGCTTGCAGGCCGAGGTCATTTTTAGGTGTCTACATTTTGCCCCTCTTTGTCATAATGTAGCATGTCGCATTGTGACAAAAAAAATAAGTCAAAAATATGCCCCAGTGCAAAATAAGATGCGGAAGAATGATGAGGAGGGTTATGGTATGCCCCCTTGAGAGGAAAGATAGGTTCCAAGAACATGGGTGTGCTCTTGAAATGGTTGAGAAGACTAGAATATGAAGAGACAAAAAAATGTTAGTGCAAAGGATGTGGATGATGATATGGATGCAATGCCTATATGAGACGGGTGAGAGAAGATGACATGACTAAAGGAGATGCATGTTAGTTCCTAGACCAAATCCTTCAAAACATTGCCATAGGACTTTAATATTTATTGCTCTTAATCATCATTGGGTGGTAAAAATGACACAAATGGACAAAAAACACCATGATATGACGTAGACCAAGGTGTGCAAGGTCATCCACTTGAAGAACAGATAGTCACAGATAAGGAATGTCCTAACTCATACTAAGGACGAAGTTGCCCCAGTCCTTTTGTCAAGACAATCCACAGACAGTAGTCAAAGAAAATAAAATAGGTTAGGAGACGTCATCGCACATCTAAATCCTTCATGGGACATCCTCGAAGTAGCTAGTAACATGACCAAAAAGACAAGACAATAAAAGGATAAGACAAAATAGCCAAGATAGTCAAAAGATAAGACAAGATAGACCAGAAAGATTAACAACCATTTTATTTTCTTTTCCAATGTTTGTTTTCCAAAGATTGAATTCTTGCCAGTTTGACAGTTTTGACAGTTTGACAGAGCCTATTGTCAGGAAGGACACATCCTGAAAAGAAAAAGGAAATTTTGACGAGGTCTAACTCCAAGAAGGACACATCTTGAAGAGGACGAAAGAGTGTCGAGATTGACATTGTTTTGACTAATATGTTTTGGAAAGTTGACTAATGTTGACTGTATGATTGATTGGACTATGTTGTCTGATTTTGACCAATTTTGACGTTGACGTTTTGAATGACTGTCTTGTGTCTGAGTTTGACTATGTTTGACTTATTTGAACGATGTGACGATTGTGACAAATGCCATGATTTTATTTGGACCAACCTAAAAGGACTGACCTAATGTCTCGGGGACTCATCGACTGATGGCCTTGCCTACGTAGTAAATGCGTAGAGACAACGTAGTTCGACAATGACATGAACTGACTGACATGACTAACTTTGACTCTATTTTTATGATTTTGACATTGATTTGGATGTTTTTGTGTTTTTCTTCAGGACGTTTTATGATTGTTAGGTCTTTTTTCAGGACATTTTATGATGTTTTTGGTCTCTCTTCAAGACATTTTATGATGTTTTTGTCTTTTTTCAGGACATTTTATGATGTTTTTGGATTTTGACATTTAAGAGGATCGTGACAAATGCATATGATTGATTCCTACACATGAGAATCCAAGGACAAACATGATTGTGCCCCTAGTCAAGCTGAATACCAATTGACATGTAATGACAACGTTGTTTGATGTGGGAAGGACGCATCCTGAAACAACGTGAGGACGATGACGATAATGTGATGAAAGTATCGTGGTCTATAGCCAGGCCAGGAACACAGTCAAGTAATGTTTTGGATAATGTGCTTGTATGGATTAGACTCGTTGCATTTGGAATGACTTGGTTAGGACTAGATGGGATGATGATTATCCTTAGACTGTTTGACAAGGGAAAGCCAAGATAGGTGATAGGCATGAAAGGATAGGGGGTGGCCTTGGTAAAGGACGAGAGACATGAGACTAAGGGAATTGTCATATGATTTTCAAGGACTATGTCATATAAGGACAATAAGACTATGACAGTCAATGACATGATGTTTCATGAATCGTGTATGACTGAAGGATAGACATGTGAAGAGTTTTCCCAAAGCATGATTTATGTGTGCCATTTTTATGTCAAGAAAAAGATAGATAGGAAAATGGATGGAAATGATAGTGCTAAGATGAATGGATGTCAATGTCATGAGGAAGGTATGGGAAATGAGACGACTTGCCCCCAAGTGTAAGAGTCCACATAGACGATTTATTTTACACATGATGCCTGTTTGCCAGGTTTTTATCATGGCACTTATCTAGGGCGCCTGTTTGCTAGGTTCTCACCATTGGATGAAATTTTTCTCTTTACTATTTTTTTGAATTTTTGATTTTTTTTGGTGTCACCAAGACACCTATTTGCCAGGTTTTCATCAGGGTGACGATTTTTTGATTTTTTAATTTGTTTGTATTTCTGATTTTGTGGATAGCCTAGATGCTTTAGATAACCACTGACTGTTCTGAATCCAGTGACGGTGCCGATGTAGAGACTGGTGCCATGATATGCCAATAATGACCTTGCTGAAGGAGTTGTCTTGTCAGCATTGTAGCACTTGTATACAACTAATTGATGTCATTGTGATCCTTTCTGATACTAGAGTTGGCCTTATCAAAATACGAACATCGCAATAGAGTGCCATGAGAGTCCTTGTGGTAAAGAGTTGCCGCCATGATGTGACGGATTTGTGATGTAGGATTTTTGGACTTTAGGCGAGATGTAGGATTATGACAGATGATGGTAGATGTGGAAAGGTTGTTTGGACATTTGGATGAATGAATTTTTATTTTCCAAGGTTGGGATGGTGGATGACAAATTTTGGAGGGATGGTGCTTGGAACCAACACTTTTAGATGCCTTGCTTGATGACCATTTTGAAGGAGGTGGAAATTTGTTGTATGTGGGAGTCCTCTTGTCTTGTGGCTCCACATTGTGATTGACTTTTGTATTTGACTTGGTGTCTTTGTTTGATCCATCTTTCTTTGGGATCTATTTTAATTTCATTTGTCCACTTGTCCTTTTGTTTGATTCAATAGCCTTTGACATTTGATTTTGATCTTTTGACTTGTAAGAGTTTTGTTTTTGTTGGTTCCAAAGGGAAGGTTTATTCATGATAGAATGACGGTTCATGGTGTTGGTGGAGGGGGTGTTGGCAACAATCTTATGACAAGGATTTTTCATGGATTCCATTTTGACGTTTGTATCTAACAAAGTTGCCCCCAGTATTGAGGAGGTACCACTGACATCGTTTGATTTGTTGTCTGAGGAATAACCAAGACCTTGATTTCTGTAATTTTCCTGGAGGTGTATTGGTTCTTGAATGCCTTGCTCATGTATGCCTAGTCCTTTGCCTTGATATTGCATACTTTGACAAATTCTATTTGTGATGGGGTATTTGTTGTTTTGAAAGCAAGATGCTAACCCATCATTAGGTATGTGGATACTGTCACTTGTAATATTTTCATCTGCAAGAAAGCCTACTCTGATAAAGATAGATGACCCTAGTTGATAAAGTGTCTTAGCTTCATTGTCTTGTTGGACATATTCTTGACTGATATCTTTGGTTTGATTGTGTGACATGTCAAGTTGAGATGATTCTGTTGGTGCTTCCATGGCAATGTCAAATCCATCATTATGTTTAGTGTCATAGAGTCCAATGATTTTAGCTATAACTTGATCATATGCAAGCATGTCCTTAGTCGAAGATTCTTGTTGTGGAGGAATATCATCTATGTGTCCCATGAAGGCAAGTGTCTCATCATGGGAAGTGTCAATAGTAGAGGCCTTTATAGGGTCAGAAAGTGGTTGATCATGAATGGCATAAAGGTCAAGGAGTGGACCGTTTTGTATTTCTTGGTCAATGGTAGGGTCTTCCTCGAAGATGGGGTTGTTATGGATTATATAGTCAGAAATAGAGCCGTTGTCAAGGAGAGGTGTGTTCTGTATGTCATGATTGTCTTGAATGACTACATAGATGGACTGAAAGATAGGGTCATGGGATGAACTACCTTGTTCTTGACATGAGGGTGACATTATAAGGTCTTGCTTTGGGCTTTCATTTTGACATGTATCCTCAAATGTAGATGATGGAATGTGACTTTGAGTAATGACAGAATTTTCATGACTAGATGTGGCTTGTGAGGGGATGACTTGAAAATGATTAATGGATGAAGGACTAGGATAGGACATGGAGACTTGGACTAGACTAGTATGTGAAGGACTAGTATATGACATGGGTACTTGCATTGGACTAGTATGTGAAGGATAAGGGTATGACATGGGGACTTGGACTGGACTAGCATGTGAGGGACAAAGATAGGACATGGAGTCTTGGACTAGATTAACTGTTGAAGGACAAGGATATGACATGGAGACTCTGATTGGATTGGTGTAAGGTTGATTGAAATAGGACATGGAGACTTGGACCGGATCGGTATGGTATGATGTGGGGACTTGACATGAGTTGGTAGATGGTTGATAAGGGATGTAGACTTGGATAGGATTACTAGGTGAAGGATTAGCATATGATGTGGAGGTTTGGAATGGACTAGTTGATAGTTGGCTTCCCTTTTCAAAGTTAGGATAAGGGTGATAAGTGGATGTTTGTTGTGAATTATTGGTAGGATTTATGTCAAGCAACTGTTGATGGTGAGGGTAGACGGATGGAGGTGGCAAAGTATTTATGTCAAATCCTTGTGGTAACTTAGCCCCTTCGTCCAAAAGCATGGCTAGATACCTTTGAGGGTCACGTAAGATTGATTTTTTTACAAAGGAGACTATGTCAGGATTTTGTGCTGTAGCTTCTAAGTCTTTGACATATACTCATCCATTTTGGTCTCTTTGTATGAATGACTCAAAAAAAAATTGTGATGAAGATGGCATGTTCATGGAAGATTTCATGTTCATGCTGTGAAATGGGTCAGAAAAGGTCCAATGTTTCACTTGGTTGTTTCTACATGTTGGACCGTTGTTTGGTTTGTTTCTGTATCCAAAAAACACTTGCAAGCACGATATTTTGATTGTAAGCAAGCACACATCAGATAAGTACAATCCTAGGTTAGGCCAAGACAATATTCACTAGATTCCATTTGGGTTTCCCCAACCACATATCTGTAGCGTGTGAATTCAGAAGCTTGGTTGCACGAGCTCCCCCTTACAGTGCACTCTCTTCTCAGGCCAAACAAGCTTCCAACCCCCATGAAACTCCCATGGCAAGTTGATCACCTCTACTAAAAACTACGAAAGTGTGGATGCCTTCACACCGACCGGTGCTGTGCTAGCAAATAGAAGGTTTTTTGCTTACTACACAAATTTTTTTAGTTTGGGACCCCCGTTCGAGTGGCCATACATGGGGCAAGAGATTAATCACCATTAAGGTGGCACTCCAGCCTGGAGAGGTTAAACTCAACATGATTTAAGGGAGTACAACTCCGTCTGTATGACACATCTGCACTCACAATCTTAGGTTTTCCCTTAAGATTTACATTTATATATCGGTCGGGGGTAGCTTGGCTTTAGCTCCGTTGCTGGTTTGAGTCACGTTGGGGTGATGAAATCCCAGGGTAGGCCCAATTTCTAGAGTTAGTAACCGTTTCTCTTACACCTAGGATCGCTCGAAAGTGCAAGGGGAGAGGATACTCCGATTACTAAGTCAGGGTAATAACAAATAAAAATGGGTCTAGTTTTCTGATTACAAGGTTTTCACCAAGTGAGAGCATACTCACCTACCATTTTGCAAACACAATCAAGTAAAGAAGACATGAATGTTCTTTTTATATGCACCAAAATCAAATATTTGCTAATCTATGAAAAAGGAACAAGCACAATGTTTGTTTTATTCCATCTTCGACATTCAAATTTACAAACAAAAGATTAGTAGTCTCTTTATGCAATGATCTTTGACACCTGAATAGTAACCGCCACACGCTGCAAACGAAGATTAGTCACAACTATTAGAGAGTTAGCTAGTCACAACAAATCTGATTTTTAGAAAAAAATTTGATAGTAAAATAAAAAATACAGAGAATAAATCCTATCTAAAATCTCAAGAGGTTTCCAAAAATGTAAATAAATCAGAAAAATTTGCTGTTTTGCACCTGAAATTAATTTTTTATTAAAAATCATAAAAAAAATTATAAAAAATACAAAACAGCTCTAAAAATTCTGATTTTCTTACTGCAATTTTTTTATGGCATTCCAAATCTGAAAAAAATAAATTTGTGAGTATATCTACAACCGTGAGTGAGATTTAAGCAAATCTTTTTTAAACCCAAATTTTAAAAGATCTATTTTTTGACTAATAATCCCACATCCAAATTTAAAATATAAAGAATAGACCCTTATTAAAATTTAGAGAGATTTTCAGAAATGTAAACATATCAAAAAAATTTGATTATTTGCTCTCGAAATTAATTTTTTATTAAAAACAAAAAAAAAATTATAAAAAATGAAAAGCAGATCCAAAAAATCTGATTTTTGGAGTGAAAGTGCGGGATGTTTTCCCCAAGCTGCAAAAAAAAATTTGTGAGAAAATACGCCATTTGAAAGTTATGGTCATGTCTTTGGAAACTAGGGCTTTATCACCAATGATGCCAAACCTGCAACAAAAAGCAAACAAAACCTACAACAAAAAGAAACCAACTCCAAAAATGGTCTTTTATTTGTCTAAATATGTCGGGTTCACCAAATGTATTCAATGGAAAATTAGATGAGTTAGATTGTTAGATAATAACATTAAAAATCCAATGAAATAACAAAGCACAAAGGAAATAAAATGGAAATAAAAGAAACAATGTTACCATAGATCTTCATATTCCATGGTTCACCTTTTTTACACCTTCTAGTTTGTAGCAAATCGAATGAGGCCCTCAGATTTCAAATGAGCAACCTAAAGTAATGTCAAAGCCCTACGAAAATGTTGAAGGATTTGATAGAATAATGCCTATGTCTATGGCAATATGTTAAATGAAATAATAATTACCAATGCTAAAATGACTATAATGCCTAAATTCAAAAATAAAGTTATCAGGGATCCCGAAATTATGAGCAAAATTGTCTTTTATAGAAAGCACAATTTTGAGTGGACGGGTGAGATTGAATTCTAAGAAAGACCTAGAATGAGAGGTCCAGATTAAATCTAAGAATCCCTAATCAGGGTTAGGGAAAATTCATTAATCGAATGGTCAAGATAATATCTCAGATAATCGGATCGACCGTGGAGAATAAATGAGGAAATTAATTAAAGAAATAAAGATTTTCAAAAAATCAAGAAGATAAGATTGCTTGATTTGTGAGATTCAAAAAATCAAGAAGATAAGATTTGGACTGAAGATCAGATTTGGAAAATCAAGAATCTTCCTGATTACTTGATTTTTGGAAGATTAGTTACTATTTTGAACAAAATTAATTCAAAATAATGATTTTGTGAGATAATACATAATCTTTTTCAGATTATTTATCAAAATGGACTAACAGTTAAGATTGTGATGATATTTTAAATAATTTAATTTATTTAAAATGAGAGGAATATCAAATTGGCAATTAAATAATTAAATTTAATTATTTAATTTAGCAGATAAGACTAATTAATTAAATAAATTAATCAATTTATTTAATTAAGACAATTAGTGACATATTAAATAAATAAATAATTCATTTATTTAATAATCAGGAAGAATTAAATGCAGAAAGGGAAATTAAATAAATTAAGAAATTTATTTAATTAAGGGAAGACTTAGACAATTAATGACGTTTTTAATAAATAAATAAAATTTATTTATTTAATAATCATGAAGAATAAATGACATGAATTAATTAAATAATTATGAATTATTTAATCAATAGTCGAATGTGGGCCAAGGACATAATAAATGTCATAATTATGCTAGAACGAAAGTGGTAAAAATGAAGCTTGCAGGCCTAGGTCTTTTTTAAGTGTCTACAATTGGATTGCTAAGGAACCCTAGGATTGTCTCTCTTACTGATCATCCTAGCAGCTTTCCTATTATTTTCAATGGTTAGTGCTATCTTTTGGGCTTCAGCTAAATCTCTTGGAAATCCATTCCTTAGTTCATATCCTATTTTTGGGTTGAATGCTTTCAAATAAACACTTAATGCTATGGGGTCTGCTAATTTTGACCTAGGTGGTATCTTATTCTACAATTTGTTGAATCTTTGGTTAAAATCATAAATTGACTTTTTCTAATTTTTTTGAATCCCTACTAACTCATGAAAAGCACAATCTAGTGCACATAGATTCCCATATTGCTCAAGAAATCGATCCTAAAATTCTTCGATATAATCAATAGAAGTTGTTGGTAGGCTATTGAATTAATCCCTAGCTTCTTCAATGAGTGACATTATGAACAACCTCATATGTAAATCCTCATATGGCATATCCAAATCTTGGATAAAAGAATTTAAACTCCTCAAATGATCTTCAACAGTAATTGCACTACTCCCTATAAACTTAGGAACAAGACTTCTCCAACTGCTATCCATAGGGTAAGGATATAACTAAAACCTTGTCAAATCAAACTGTCTAATCATTGTTGTGTATTGCTGAGGGGGAGGATTATGCAGGTGTTGATACTGGTACAATGGATTATTGTATTATGTTGAGGAGGTGGCACATATTGTTGACCATGAGGTGGTTGGGAATTTGTATATTGTGATGGGATATGCAATGGATGGTTTGGCTACTTGTATTGATTTCCTATCTAATTTTGAGGAGCCTTTGATGAATTCGAAGGCCCTGCATTATTGTTTCCTTGCCTATGAGGTGGTATGTATTTGGAAAAGATAGCAGTCTAGGCATTAATTTGAGCCTTCTATAATTTTAATCTTGGATTTCTTTTATCATTTGGAGCCTTTCCTGTTCTTGTTCTGATTTTTCTCTTTCCACCTCTTGTCTCTCATATTCCAAATGTGCCTTGAATTCTTCTCTAGTAAAAAAATCATAAATTTCTTGAGGGGCTACATTATCTGTAGGCTCATTTTGGATACCTTCCATCCTTTGATCATGCTTCTGTTGATTATTGACTCTTTTAGCCTCAATTTTTGCATCGAATTTTGCTTGTTTCTAAGGACTATAAAATTTTTTATTTTTTCTTCAAGGGTACAAGGTTCTCCACCTGAACTATCTCTCCATGTATCATAATGGTCATATGTCTCACAATGTGGTCTTGATGCTTTGTCTTTGTTTATTATGCACATGTCATCAAATATCTTCTTACCCTTATCATCCTCATGTGGCCACTTATTGTTGCTAGTGGGACCTCCTTTGTGTTGAGACCTTCTACCATTCATGTTGAATTGATGCAATGTTTTTTTTAGAGTCGCCACTCACTTTCTTAAAAGTGAGAAAATGTTTGTTGTCTCTTATTCCCAATGGAGTCTATACAAGATTTCTGACTATATGAATAAGGCCCTGACTCTGAGTTAACTCCCCAGTAGAGTCACCAATTTTTTATCTCTCAAAAATGCAGGTAAAATACCTCAATAGGTTTCCAAACTCTTGGTACATTTTAGGGTAATAGACAAGGCCAAATGGTTTAGACCTTCTTCTCTTTTGGTGCTGCTAGACCTAGGCGGGTATACCTATATGAATGAGGCAGACTTGACTTATGCTTATTTCCCCAAGCAATTCATCCACAATGGAAAATGGGAGTGGATAAATGAATTTTATTTTGGTATAGATTGTATAGCAATATCAATGCTAAAACCTAATATGTTCAGTTAACAGATGTAAAAAATGAGTGAAACTAAATGGTGAAAAAGTAGAGACTAGTGACTTATTGGGTGTGCGGAGTCAAATGAGAAATCTAAAATGAGTAACTTCTTTCTCACATATACTCTAAATTTTTGGCATATAAATTTGAGTTTACAACTTTGTATAAACATGCAAGAATATGATTACCAAGTTCTTAATGATCCAAATGAGATTCCCTAATAACTATGATTAACTAAAAGGATTTAATCTTTTCTTGAAAGAACCAACTAATCAAACCATACATACAGAACAAGTGTACACTGATAAACTGAATATACACTTGTTATATCAATTTAAATAACTAGAAAACATCAACCTTGGAGATAACTTCAGTAATACTTTCAATTAACACAATAAACAACTGATACTAGAAATACGCCACCACATCAAATGATTTTCATTAATATCTCCATAGTTTCAAACATGCATCATAGTCTCATAGTATAAGATTTTAATCTACTGTATCTTTTTCCTATTCGCTCATGTCCTTTTGTCACCAAAAAATGGATATTTATACATCAACTATTTGAAAGGATGCATCCTTTCAGAGATGTCTTAAGCTAAAACAACAATAAATTACAATAAGTAATTATGCTCTGTTAAGCCATAAATGAACTTTTGACAAGTGATCCAAGTAGTCTTGACGCTCATCCCTATCTACGTCTCCCAATGCATTCTAAATAGTGATCTCCATTTTCACAATCTTTTCATTTTGTTTGCATACTTCATCCAGTGTTGTATCTCTTATGGTAGCTGTCTTCAAAATTTCTTGCAATATTGATTCACTTTCATCTTTCCATTGATTCATCTCTTTTAATCTTCCTTTATCACCGAAGAATGTAGTCAATTCCTATTTAGTGGCATCAATTAATCCCCGTGCATCCCCTCACAATTCCTCAAGGAAGTCTCTGTGCTTTCTCATTAGATGATTTGCTGCCCCAATTGCTACACTATCAGGAGCACCTCTTTGGTTTATTTCCTGGAGCTTCTCTAGGATCCTACCATAAATATTCTCTCATGTTCTTGTAATGCTGTAAAATTACATGATTGTATCCCCCAGTGCTTATTCAACCAATTTGTTAGGCTGGCTTGTCTCTTTTTTATTACTACTACGAGTGCATCATATTTCCCTTGACAATATGCACTTGATCCTTCCCAATGATATTTTTCCTATGAGCTTTCACCATGAGTGAGAAGCTTGGTTGATCACATTGTGACTCCCAACAAATCCTTTAGGCGGTCATTTTCTCTCAGCATTCTTTCATTATTCATTTTTTACATTTCATTTTCCTTGATCAACATCTGTATTTGGGCCTTGTTGAGTTTTTCTATGTTGATCCCAATCCCTGTTGTTACTACAGGATCAACCTCCCCAACGTTTAAATTCATAAAATTCCCAAATGCCTTCTCAGTATCAATAACAACGGACTTTCTGTGAGGTGGATACAAGGCCCAAATCATTAATGACCCTTCATCTGGATTGTAGTAAGACCCTGCATATACTTTCGTCACATTTTCTGGCCTGAGCTTGTGTGTAGCATTATTGTTCTTCGGGAAACTATCAAAAACTAATGTGGAATTGAGATCTAACCCTGAAAAGATCATAACACCAGCATTTTCTAACATTTTCCTTCCCTTTTAGGAGTCATATCCACCATTTCTCTTTCCACACTCATCCTTAGATCATTTAGTAATTGTTCCTCATTACCTGGTGTGACATTTTCAACCATTTCTCCTATCTCTTTTCCTTTTTGTTTATACAAGAATGCCTTAAATTCTGAAGAATTCACAAACTCATTATCTGCTACAAACGATTTGTATTTCACTTGCCTTGTACCTGTATCTAAACTTTCTTCAACACTCAATTCCCTGGTGGGGCATGCATAATCCTGAGTTCTTAATATTGACATTTTATTAGGCTAACCCTGTGGAACATTACCCTCAGATGTCTCTTCCCCAGAAGATAATAGCTCTGTATCTTACAACCATTTATTATATTCCTCAACCACCATTTTTTCTTCTTCAACTGCCAAGTTCCTGATCATATCATCAAATTGATAGGGCACATGTTGATACCCTCCAAAGTTTATTTTTTGTTTAGCAGAATCGATATATCCTTCTGGATCAAAATTCTTTCTGCGTGGTCCTTTTTTCATGTTGTATTGTAGTAGCTTATCAAGAATCAAGTTGTATCCATCCTTAGATAATAGAGTAAAATCACCAAAGCATAATGTACTAGGCATGAAGGCCTGCTTTCCAAAGGAGCTCAAATTCATAACACTGGAAGAATCCATTTGCCTTATGATTTCCAAGTTTGCAATCTTGTTTGGAACTGTTTTAGGAAAAATGAATGGGGCATCCTCAAATCCATATACCCTAATCATGGTAGCATTATCCAAATAGTACCAATCCCCTGAATTGTGACTAATTGGCCCATTGAAGTCCTTAGGCCTAAGAAACCTCTTTATCTCATTAGATAAAGAATAAGCACATGGATGATTATAAAATTTGTGCAATGGCTTTACAAAATACTCCTCAAAGTGTACAAAACAAGAATTAGCAAACCTATTGTCTCAAACAATAGTCCATAATTGAACAGGAAATGACATACCTTCCTTGTCAAACTATGAAATTATCATCTCCTGAGGCCACAACCCTAACTCTTGTCCAAAATATAATACTATGTGCATCAATAGTGAATAATGCCTAAGATGCAAGATAGAGGCTCCACCTTTTAATACCATCAACCCAGAATCAAGCCCCTTAAAAATGTATAAGGTGTAATCAAAAGATCTAGAGTTGTGATATTGAACATCTGCTGAAATTATCATAGGCACAATTGACATATATTCAAGGACTTGCATTCCCAATATTTGGCCTACTGAGAAATAAGTATACTTCATATAGGGTTCAAAAAGGTCAACATGGAATGGGGGTCCATCACTATCCTCTAGTGGAATTGGTTTGCTGCCCTATCTAATTCTATGTAGTGGTAACCTCCAACCTTTATAAATTGTGTCCATCCTACCGAATTCCTTTTCTAATACTTCACATATGATCTTTTCGTTGCATACCCCTTCCAAGTTAAAGACCTCACCTATTGTGTCTTTTAATATATGTATCAATGGTTTCCTGGATGGGTCACAAATGGCTTTGAGTTTTGAATTATAATGAGTGGCCAACAAAATCACCAATTCAACATTGACAAATACATTAGGGTAGACCAGCTTCCCCAAATTAAGCTTCCATGGGTTACATACTAGTTCAAAGCGATTCCTCCAATAGTAATGAAAACTAAACAGTTCATAACCTCTTATCAGAGCCCAAATATCTCCTATGAGCTTACATTTGTCATCTAATTTATCCACATCTGCCCTAAGCTATGTAGATCATCTGGCTTTGGGTCCAAAGCCAGGCAATTGGTTGATAAGGCCTTGACTTAGATTTTTCTTAGTGCCCTCTAGCTCAATTTTGGTTTTCTATTTTTTCCCCTTAGGCTGACTAAATTCCCCATATTTTCTACCTTTTGACTTCCCTGAGCTGGAGGATTCCATTCTTCAAAAAATCCAAAAGTCAAAAATTATAGAAGTGAAAGTGCAAAGAACTTACGGTATTTTGCTCGAAACTTTTGAGCTAAAAGAATGCCCTGGTTCTTCATGCGTCCTTCTACGTCCTCCACTATCGATTCCGCAGTAATGTCTTCAATTGATTTTCCTTGATTCATGAAATTACTTATCCTTCGTGGCACCATTAATGTTTTAGCTAAAGCACAAGGGTAGCAGGTTTTTTTGAAATTCTCATTGTCACATCACATAATCTTGTTGGCAAGACAATTTCAAATCACGGGTGATCCTTTTATTCGAGCTTTAACTAACGTTCATTAAACAACTACTAAGACATCTTGTAGTTTCCCCGACACTCCGAGTGCTCCTGATAGTTATTCCTCCGGTCTCAAATATATCGCTATAACTCCTAACGATGCACACCTATCGCTATGAATTAATAGGTTGGGAAAACAATCCCGAGCTTACTCCAAAGATACAAATCTCACCGAGGTATTTCCTTGGTTCTTTATCGACGAGATCCCCAAGCTAATCCTACTGGTATGTTTTCTTCAACAATTTTGATCACCAAGATATGATGTATTTCTTGTCGATGGAACTACACTCAGTATGACCTTCCTATCTCTCTCCACTGAGTTTGTCTTGCTAAGATATTTCTTTTGTACTTCAAGTGATAAGATATATATAAACTTGATATGACTTCTCACTATCACCCCGATGATCATTATCTTTCCAATAGAGATGGTTTGTTGTTTAAGACTGCGAACTGCATCTTCTTGATGTGTATCGACATGAAATTCCCAACCTCTTGTGGATATGCTAAAAAAAAAAGTGCTAGTATAAAATAATTTATCATTCAGAGAGACCTACATCATCTCATGCCGATATGACTTATACATTCAAATGTTCGGGATCAGGTGAATTCTATGGGACCGAATGATAAAAACTTACTAGAACATGGGAAAATATTTATACAAAGCAGATTATGTCAATTTTTATACTCATGATATGGGCTTCTTTGGAAAAATTATTAGTACAGACCACTATAAAATTTTCAAAATTTTACAGTTCTAACTAGTGGGATGTTGAGAGGAGGAGCATCCAGCCCTCCCACAACAATGGCTAAGGAAGATGGCTCCTCGAGGTCCTCTCCACCGAGCTCTTGTGGAGCTAAGGTTAGTGATTTTGTGAAGATCACTGATAAGGTTGAAACTTCATCCATTGAGTTAAACATGCACCCCACATGAGTGCACTATCTGAATTTAGTGGATGGGGAAGGTTGTGTCTGAGACTCACTGAATCACTTGAGGATGGTGACAAACTCAGGGGAAGTTGGGACCAGTTATGTCACCAAGACAAAACAAGTCAATGTGGGGCCACCTTGCAGAGAAGGTGGCCTCCTCTTACATCATTCACTATCGAAATGACCACACTCCACTTTTTACTTTCGTCGAAGGAGATGAAATCCCTAAAGATGAGGCTAGAGGTGTGGATGAAGAGGAGGAAATAACTACAAAAGATACAACCAAGGTATTAATAATATCTATAGGTTTCAAGAAGGGTTGGATATCTAGAATGGACATTAGCAAGGGTGGCTCTACTAAAGGAGTGATGAACACCTGTACCCCCTTTGGGTTAGGTACATTTGTACTCGCAACACTATAGGAGGCCCTACTAGACTAGAGATAAGTGGAAGGAAGTGAAGAAGGCAACACTGTAGGAGGCCCTATAGCAAGGGTGGTCGCCTCTTCCTTCTTCCTTTGTGAGGTAGCCTACTCAGCCAAGAGATCTTTTTGTCAGTGCTTGCGCTCACACACAAGGTGGTTTCTATGACTCTTTGAGTCGGAGACTGGAGGTTGTAAGGGGGTAGAAGGATCTCGCTCAACCATAGGAACATCCACCATAATTGTTTCCAATGGAGGAATGGATTTTTGAATGGGAGCAGGTGGGAAAGGTTGAGAGGCAACGGGGGGAGTTGGCTCAAGAGCCTTGGTAGCGGGCCTCTTCCTGTTTACTACCTTAGGAGAAGGAGTGGTAGGATATCATAGATCAAATTCCCTTTGGGAACCTTTCTTTCTACTGTATAAGTAGTACCATAGTCTGAAGTCTTCATTAGGGAGATTCACAATCTTGAGCTTAGGCCTGCGGCAAGGAGGAATCATCAGACTCAGTATGTAGCTGCTAGGTTGACCCATCCAATACTCTTCCCAAGAGAGGGGAGAGGACAAGACTATTTGGGGAAAAATAACATTCTCTTTACCTTTATGGGGAGGAGAGGGAGCCAATGTGGACTTCTCCTCTCTTCTAAGAAGGGAGAATGGTCGGTATGACTTTCTCTTTCTCCTCTTAGGAAGACGAAGCGACTGACTGCTACATCATAGGAAGGGCCAGTTTTAGCTATCCCTTTCCCCCAATCTTATACTTTACATAGTCATTGTAAAGTAAGTCCATCCTCAGAGGAATTGGGCCAACTAGGGAGGGCCAAAAGTGATCCAACAGATATCTACCATGAGATGCTATGGGCTAATATCCAATGTCATGTACTCCATGCATGAAACCTTCATGGGATAATTTTAAACACTTATGAATAATGTACGTGATTCCATTCATGTAAGCTGGCCAAGGTATGCCTAGCTTCAACATGAACAGACCCATTTCTAGGGTAACATCAAAAACTATGTCAAAAACATTGGGTCCAACCAAGAAGGAAAATGTTATCAAGCCATAAGGTTTAAGGAGCATACCATTGTGACTACAAAAGTTAGATTTTGTTTCTTCATATTCTTCCTTTTGTAACAAATTTAATACTAATGTTTCTTCGGTGATAATATTCACATGGCTCGTGGGGTCTACCAAGACTCTTATCAGAATGTGACCATCGATGCGAGTAGGAATGTAGAGAGGTGAGGGTTTATTGTTTAAGGGAAAATCTTGTGTTGTGAATGTAATGCTCGGTGCACTAGGTGCAAGTGGAGTAATGGAAGTCACCATGATCATGTTAACATAGGCCCTGGGTTGAGTAAAAAAATCAGTGGGATCTACAATCATGTTAGTAGAGTGCGATTAAAATGGGTCCATGTATATCTACAATTCATTATAAGCTTTCACCACTAATTTGTTAGCATTTTGTTTACTCCCATCAAGGTGAATGGTACCATCCTTGATGTGTTCCTGTATCTCATGACACAACCACATACAACATTTGGTATCATGTCCATTAACTCAATGGTACTAACAATAAGTGTTCCCATCATACCAACTAGGATAAGGCTCCTTAACAAGCTTAGGATTTGACAAAATTATGATCTTATCCTTCAAAAAATTCTACAAAATAGAAGAATAAGATTCCAATAACTTTGTGAATTTTTGGTTATGCTTGAGGTCATTGTTATTAGTAGTGGCAACTACATTCATAACTATTTTAACTTTCCCAAAGATTGATACGATAGACTTTCCCTTAGAGTGGGAGTGCGAGGAGGATCCCCCGACCTGACCAACCATCTATTGGTACTCTCGCAAAGCTACACACAAGTGCACGAAAGAAGGGTATTTCATAAGGGTGAACTTCCCTTGCCAAGGCCTTTGTAAGTTCCCTATGAATACCTTCTACATGTCAGAATCAGGTAGTTGATATGTGATTTGTGAAAGGAATGCTTAGTAGTGCGCTATGAAATCAATTATTTTTCATTATCTCCTTGTTTACACCGAATGAGATCTGAAAAAGTCATCTTCGGCCTAATTTTTACTTGAAACTATCTAAGGAAGTAATTTACAAGTTGGTCAAATGATAAAATAGAATTGTCAAGAAAGGAACAGTAACACTCAAGTGTTGTATCCTTGAGTGATCAGGGAAACAACTTCACCATCAATGCATCGTGATGGAAGAATTTCATGCATAGGGCATTAAAGATGGACACATGTTTTTGTGGATCTCCTTTACTACCATACTTTTCAAATTTTGGGATCTCCATTCCTTGGGGAAAGGGAGTGTTTAAGATTGCAACTAAAAATGGGCTATTTCAGAAGAATGATAGGAAGATAGGCTAGGCAGAGGCTTGGGAAAGTCTCGCTAACTAACTCCGCATCTTACCCACATTCTAAAGAAGAGTATTTAGAATAGGGCCATTACAAGATAGAGGGCTAGAGGAACATCCTCCTAAACCACCGCCAAAGCCACCTCCAGAACTACCACTAGTATGGCTTCAACCAAAACCCCTACCAAAGCCACCTCCACCACCAGGGCCTCTACCAGAACCACCAGCATGACCTCCATCAGAACTACTTCCACTAGCACCACCACCACTATTGAATCCACCACCACTACCAAAGCCTCCACAACTAGAGGTGATAGTGGGGGTGAAGCTAAAGCCCAAGGGAACCTTGTTTACTTTGATAGTTTCAAGTTGTTTGAAGATAGTGGGGATACTGATAGAAGGGACTACGTCATCCATGTAAATAGGCATGGGAGGCAATGATACTCCTAACTGTCCTTCATGATCTTCGAAGGTGACTCCTTGTGAAAAGATAGGATTGCTCGAAGGAACGCGTGCTTTGGCAAGACCGAGGAGGCTAGTCAAAAGTTATATACATGTTCAATCTTTACCCATCATATGTTTTAACTCGCTAACAACCCAAGCAACTCTAGCGATCTTCAAATTTCTTCCCAAGTGATTTTCTAATTTTCCTAGTCCTTTAGCAAGGGTGGACACATTTTGTAGGGATCTAAATGACCTCATGCTCGTCTACTGACGATCGTGTAGGAGACACATAGGGAGTGGGAATGTGATCAGTTTCATCAATGAATCCCATATTGTTCCTCGACAATTTCTCCTGGACGGCCACACTAATGGTAGGAATAGAGAAAAGGCCTATAGACAACCAAATAGATACGTTCGTCCTTTCCATCGGGAGGTGTTGCACACTTCTCCTAACGATATACCAGGAAGTTGCAGATTAGGTTGTGATGTTCATAAACCTTCACAACACTCAAGAATACAATAGTCATGAAGTACACAGGAGAGGCCTCAACACCAATAGATGAATAAATGTTGGTTCACATCGATTTCACCAAAAATGTAAGAGAGGGGGACGACCATGTGTAAGGCCCCACGTCATGGAGGGCCAAGATGCAAAAGGCTGCTATAACTTACCTGAGATAAATGGGGTGTTAGGATATGAGGATGAGAATGATGAGGACTATAAAGTCTTGTAATGAATCTACAATCGTGAGATTCGAAATGAGGCTAGGTGAGCTAGTTTTTGAGCTCAACATTATATCTCAAATAGCTCTCTGTTTGAGGATGATAGCATAATTTTGATAGCAAGGTGCACTAGCATCTCTTAGGTGTGTTGGAATCCTTACGACCAGAGGACCAAAAGTACTTTGTGAACTACCAGAAAACAAGCTAGCAACCCAGCTAGCAACTTCTAAAAGAACAAAACAACAATATGAAATATGAGGAGGGTATGTGCAGGATCATGATGAGCCAAAAAGTGGCAATATGATGGGTATGTGGCTGATGACTATTTTTTTACCCAAAATTGATGAAACGAAAAATGGTTTTTAAAGGAGATTCTCATCTTTCAACCGATATAAATTATGATTTACTTTGAATTTAATAAGTAATTATTATTCATTTTCTATTCAAATTACGACTAAAGTCTTGATTGATAGGCTGATTGAAAAACATCTACAGCTTTCAAACGGTATCATAGTTTTTTAATCCAAAACATGCATCAGATTCTATGCTTTGCATAATATAGGATTAAAAAAATAAAAAAATGAATTTCATGAAGTTCTGACCAAGTTAAGGTGGTTAGACATACAATTTTTTTATATTTTTTAAAAATTTGTAATAAAAAATTCATAATTAATTATTTACTTGGAAAAAAATTATTAAAAAATATGCATCACATCGAGGCATGAGTCCTCTACTTATATCTAAAATACTATAAAAAAATATTATCATTTTATTATGGTTAGAGTGGTCAGATAGACACTTGTTATTTCTTCCCTGAAATTTAAGTATCACTGCATTGAAAATTCAAATTTTCACCAAATAGATTTTTGTTTTTAAACAAACCTAGTAGTTTAGAAACTGTGTTCAATTTGCTACGATTCTATTCTTACATATTTTGAAATAATATAGATAACTTATTCAAATTTTATGTCAAGTTGCCTAACTTTGATTTTTCTAAATTTTTGCCACTTAAGGGCCTTTTTTTTCGATGATGATCCTGCACATACCCAGGAGTATAAATGAATGTGATAAAGAAAATATACCAGAGCTAGGGTGATGAAGATTTTGTAGAAGATCCTACTCACTAGCTCTCTCCACCAAGCACATTCACCTACACACAAAAAGAGGAAAATGTTGTGTGGATGTATAGGGGCCTGCCACAGTTAGACTCTTGTTTAAGTGTTTCCACCTCTATGTACATCCAAGAAAGTGATAAAGAAAACAATATAGTAAAGAGCACAAAAGCACTACAAAACAATAAATGTGCTAACTCGACCAAGTGATAGAGTAAAGGAAAGGGAGATTACTACCTCCACCAAGAGCACTCAAGGCTACTTGGGGGAGAAAATGAGATTACTCAAGCCTCTGT
Organism: Sequoia sempervirens; assembly: GCA_007258455.2. Taxonomy (NCBI): domain Eukaryota; kingdom Viridiplantae; phylum Streptophyta; class Pinopsida; order Cupressales; family Cupressaceae; genus Sequoia; species Sequoia sempervirens. Next base: position 942,208,544 of record VDFB02271358.1, read on the forward strand.
TGTAATGGTGTTTGTCCACAACTTTCTCTACCGAAGTGATGGAGTGTTGATTGTGCTACAATGAGGTGCTTGAAATGCTTGAAGTGAGTGAAGAAGTTGGATTGAATTCTTAGAGGATGAAATGCTTGTTTTAGGAGTGAATATTAAGGGAGGAGTGAAGAAAATGGCCATATTCAGGTCGGTCAACTGAAGGGGGAGTTAAAAGTTAAGTCCCAATGAGAAGTGTAATGCCTCTACAGGTTCAGCCATAGGAATCTGCCAGGGATGTAAGTGCACCATGTGGACGTCTATGCACAGTGTAGGCATCCCCAACAGAAATGCCTCTAATGATGCTCAAAAAAATTTCCAACAGGGAAAAAGTAGCATGCTTAGGTAGAATTAAGCCTCCAAACATGGTTTTCTAAAGTGGAGGAAAAAAGGGGAATTTGCGTTAGGGGTACAAGTTCACTTTGATACACTATCTTCGGGTCTATTCCTAGCATATCAAAATATTTCCAAGCAAATATTTTAGGAAAATCATGGAGAAAAATTGTAGTTTCCTTTGGTTCTTCATCATCAAGGAATTTTCCAATCTGAATGACCTTTTCTTTATCTTCTATGTCCATTGGTATATCAATTCTATCTCCTACGGGGAGTGCATTCGACTTAGGAGATTTAGGAGCATATGGTTCCATGGTTTTCTCATTATCATCAGTATTGTGTGGCTTAGTACTTATCAAACCACAGGTAATGTTTCGTTTGGAAGAAGATGGTTTATCAATAACTCCTAACATTATTTCAAGGCTTCATCAGTTTCAACATACTTCCAAGATGGTGGGGAATTCATATTAAGAAATTCAAGATGTTTTAGTGTAAGTGTGGTTCTTGGTTTACATGTGATGGTGTTGATATTGAGCGATGGTCATTGAGTTGATTTTGTTGTCTTAGAAAAGGAATATCCCAAACTAGTCTTTGTTTATTGTGTATTAGGTTCAATAGGGACATGAATTCCTTGTTCATGATTTCCACATCCTTTACCATTTTATCCCAATTGTTTCATAAGGTCATAACTTCATCCATAAAGTATTTCCATTTCCTTTGGATTGGGTGGTTCTTGATAATCTATCTCATCAAAATTCATTGTGTAAGTTGTGTTTTCTTCCAAAGAAGATGACATAGAGGTGGGAGAAGATTCTTTGGAATTCTAAGTTAACATAACCATCAGTTGTTCTTGTTATTCATCTTCTTTTTGGGTAATTATGTATTCATCCATAAATGAAGGTGTGAATTCCAATGTCCCCCAATCATCATCTAGCAATTTAGAAATGGATTCTTCTTCTTGTTTGTTGGTCTCAATAGGTTCAATATGAAATGTTGTAATTAAAGTAGTCAAAGGACTTGTTTTTCCTTTTTCAATTTGTAAACAACTCTCAGCCTTGGGGTCAATCTCAACCTGATATACATTGGTGTTATAGACATACTCCATTATGAAATGAAGAGTTGAAGGTACGAGATGCATCTCATGAATCCATGGACTTCCCAAGAGAATATTATATGCAAGATCATAGGGCATGACATGAATAGGAGTTTGCAAGGTAGCCACTCCAACTGCTATAGGAAAAGTGATTACACTAAGCAGTTGTTTTGTTGTGTTGTCAAATCCTCTGATAGATAAGGAATTAGGTTTTATTTGTGATTTATCACACATAATCTATTTAAGAGTTTTACACTACACACGTTGAGGGCAGAGCCATTGTCAACAAGGGTTCGCTTGATGCCTATTATATTATATTGGGAAATGATCATAAAGGCCTCATTTTGTTTCCTTAATTCTAATGGAGGGACCTCATGTTGATGAAAGGTAATGGCTACATTAACTATATTCATTCCTTTTAGAAGAGCTTCCACATTATTTGTGTTTGTACCAAGAGGAACCACTATTTTTTGCAAGGTTGTTTGGAGCATTGAATGATAATTGAGTGAATTTTGAAGAAGGTCCCAAAGGGATATTTTGGTGGGAGTGTTCTTAATTTTTTCAACAAGATCATACTCTCATAATTGAGGAACACTATGCAGTGTGGTATTGGCTAAAGGTAAGGAGGTTGGTGTTGGTTGTAGTGAATGAGGGTTATTTCAAGTGTAATGTGCATGTGCAACAACATCATGCTATGGTGGATAAAGGGTAAACTTAGGTTTAGGTGGAGGTTAAGGTTGATGTGAATGTGGGTAAAGGACAAGTTGAGGTTGGATTATATTGACATCTTTTATTTTTGGTTGCTAACAACAAACCTTAGTGGATGGATTTTGTGAGATGAAGTCCTCAAGGGCTTCATCTAACATATCAAAGTCATCACTACTAAAAGGTTTGAGAGATAAGTTGTCGTTAATTGGTTTAGGTTTCTCATCACAAGCCTTAGTGGATGGAATTTGTGAGAGGAAACCTTGTAAGGTTTCATCTAACCTATCTAAGTCATCACTACTAAGAGGTTTGGAGGATATGGTTGTCGTAAAATGAAGCATTGTTTTGATAGGTTCATTTGATGTTATGAAATTTTTGTTTGTTTTTTCGGATGCATTTGATATAAATGAGCTAGGAACTAATGCTGAAAATGAACATTGTAAAAATATAATGCTACCTATGATTTCCATTAAAGTAAATAAGATTAATGCTAATGATTCAAGTGTAACAGAAAATAACTGCATAGAAACATAACAATAACTGAATCTAACATTAACTACAAAAATGGGAAACAAAATATAGAAAACAAATCTACAAGATTTGTACTAGGACTAAGTCACCCAGGGTGGCGAATTAGTCCTATTAGGGTGATTTTTTAAGTTTTTCTAATTTTTTTTATGGATATTAAAGTGTTTTATACTATATCAAGCAAATCTATAGTGTAAATGTAGAATTTCACTATTGTTCAATGAAATGGAATGCAATAGTGCAAGATAAAATGAGATTTTCACTAATACCATTTTGAAAATCCTAGGATGCAATTTAAACAATGGGTATGTGTGCGATCATCATGGAAAAAATAGGCCCTTAAGTGGCAAAAAATTTAGAAAAATCAGAGTCAGGAAACTTGACGTAAAAAATTGAACAAGTTACCTATATTATTTCAAAAATATGTAAGAATAGAATCTGTAGAAAATTGAATGCAGTTTCTAAACTACTAGGTTTATTTAAATAAAAAAAATTATTTGGTGAAAATTTGAAATTTCAATGTAGTAGTAGTTAAATTTCAGGGAAAAAATAAGAAGTAGGTGTCTGTCTGACCACCCTAACCATAATAAAATGATAATATTTTTTAATAAGATTTTACATATAAGTAGAGGACTCATGTCCCGATGTGATGCATATTTTTTTGTAATTTTTTTCCAAGTAAATAATTAACTATGAATTTTTTATTAAAAATTTTAAAATATATTAGAACTTGTATGTCTGACCACCTTAACTTGGTCAAAACTTCATGAAATTCATTTTTTTTAAATCTTATAGTATGCAAAGCATAGAATGTGAAGCATGTTTCAAATTCAGAAAATGTGATTTCATTTGAAAGATAGAGATAATTTTCAATCAGCCTATTAGTCAGGACTTTAGTCATAATTCAAATAGAAAATGAATAATAATTATTTATTAAATTCAAAGTAAGGCATAATTTATATTGGTGGAAATCTGAGAATCTCCTTTAAAAACCCTTTTCATTTCATCTATTTTGGGTAAAAAAAAAGTTGTCAGCCACATATTCTACACATACCCCAATGCAACACTTAATGCAATGCTAATGAAAAGTAAACCTAGGATTCTCTTGAGATTAGAAGAAAAAATAAATGGTCAAAATTTAGGTTCACCAAAATGTAAACAATGATTTGGTATTACCCAAGGTTTCTTCTAATACTTCTAGGTTTTTTTCCTAAAAGGAGAGGAATAGGGTCCAACATGCTAATGTATACACTCAAGATTAATGTAAATTAAATGCAATGATGTATCTAAGTATGATTCACTAATGCACTTATCTGAAAAGAAAATCATTTAATGATGTTAAACCTAAGAAATGATTAGTGTTGGAAAATGCATTGTGATATGTAGAAAGCTGAAATAGATGCAATAAGGATGCAAAACATAAACTATGCACCTCAAAACTGATGAAGAGTTGACTAGAGATTGTAGAGACCTTTGGAATTCTAGAAAATTTGAATTTTTTAGCCAACTGGGACACTTATGCCAAGCTGGGAAAATTAGTCCCAGATCATGGAAACTGCCCAGAAAGTTGTTTCTGCCAAATGGGTTCCTAAAACTATAAAAATCCCTAAAAATTTAGTGCAGTGGGACTAAGTTGCCACTATGGGTGACTTAGTCCACTTTGGATTTTCTACAAATCCAAAAGTGGAAACAGAAGCCCACAACCTACACTCTGCTTTCTTGTAGAAATCCAAATCTGAATCTTTGAAAAACCCTACAAAATAGAAGATAGTTTGATTTCTAATGGGGAGTTTTCCTTGGTCAAACCCCTAGTTGGTATTTAAACTTTGTGAGATATAAAATCTGTATAAAACCCTCGCCCTAAGTGTTTCTAAGACTAGGAAAAGTTGAAATGAGACAAAACCCTATTCTAATGTGCTAGAATAAGATATGTAAATGGAAATTAAATGATACAAGACTTCAATCCAAGAAATCCTACAAGATTTCAAATGAATACAAATAGCATGCAAATGTTATGCAAACCTTAAATCTAAAGATAGAGAGAAAATGGAAGATGGAATCACATTGAAAACAAGTCTTTAGGTGTGATTTGATGGCTAGTTGCATCTCCTCAACCTAGATTTCTCAATGATTCACCATAGGAATCCATCATCAACTCTTTTCAATGTGATATCTTGAACAAAAAGTGAGCTTGAAGACCTGCAAAAACCCTAGTTTGTTGCCCTAAAGCTTCAAATTTGTTTTAGAAATAATAATGAAACTTCTTGTGAAAGATATTTTGCTCGACTTTTGATTTTTTCTTTGTAAAATTAATAGGAGATGTAAAATAATGACCTAAAAACATGTATTTATAGGTATTATCACTGAATTACTCATTCTTTTAACTTCATAGGCTGACATCCCTCAAGAATTTGAATTAGGTTGGTGATTTTCCCACTGAAAAGTGGAAAATACCCCAAAAGGGACTAAGTTGCCACCAGGGATTTTTGAGGTGAGTTTCACAAAATTTGAGTGGTTTGAATGTTGCTTGCCAGAATTTAAGTGATTTGAGAGTGAAATAGGCCTTAAATTTCAAAATCATGAGCATTAAGGGACTATAAATGCAGTTTTTAAGGGGTGATTTTTGCAAGGTGTCTAAAATAGGACCTAATTAGCCCATAGATTGTACTTTCTGCAAAGGAGTACAATTTACATGTCCAAAATAAATATGAGGTTTTTCTACTCATTTCATCCCTCCCTAATCTCCTAATAAATCCAAAAAGTAATCAAGTGATCTAGCATTCAAGCATTTTGTTTACAAGAGTATTCGAGTGCATTGGAGCCATTACTTACATGTTTGCAGCATTCTACTTCAAGAGATTGGTGAGTTTAGCATTTATTTTGTTCATTCATCATTCTCTTTCCATATTTCATTTTATTTTCAAGGGTTTAATTTCCAACTTGAGGTTTGACCAATGAAAACCCCTATTCCCTCTCTTTACATGTGATTTATAGGTCTAGGTTGCAGATTTGTCAAAGACAAAGATTGGAAAAGTTTCCATCAAGTTGCCAAAACCCTAGGAGAAGCTTGGAGAACACCTACAGGTTGAATTTGATAGTTTCAGACCTGGATCTAAATCAGGAGCAAAAGTGTAGATTGAGGGCTACAAATTCCACTTTTGAATTTCTAGAAATCAGAAAGTGGACTGATTCGCCATTAGTGGCGAATGAGTCCCGTTGCCCAGGTCTAAACAAATATTTTTCAAATCTCAGTACCCTTTTGCTCGAAACCTATTCCGGTAGAGCTTTTCTAGGAAGCAGGACTAAGTCACCCAACTTAGTGTATGAGTCCTCGTTGGCACCAATAGTGAATTCCTCAGGATTCTAGAGCTCCTATATATCTCTTTCTAGTGTCTAGGTGTACACTTTCAATTTCATAAGTTTTTGTTACAATTTACTTGCATTTCTAGGTCATTTTGCATATCACATGTTTGAAAACATCTTGCATTAGTTTTGAACTTCTTTATCAATTTCTAGCCTTGAGGACAACCCCCTTAATAGATTTCAATCTCCTTTGCATTGGAATCTCAAGGGTTTTTTCTTGAGTGTGAACATTGTGAAATTGAATCCCTCTTCCTTCATTCCCCTTTTGGTGTGAACAAGTTGTGCATTCCATTTCCATTGTCCATAGTGAGTAGGTAAAAAGTGTGTTTGTTTGAAGCAAATGTGAGCCCTTGATTAAATCCCATCATGCATTTTCATCTATTGATGAGAATCCATTATCCATGCCTCTTCTTCCTTTCATCTTTCATCATTGATTGATCTTTTCGATCTCAACCCTTCATTTCTCATTTTCTCTCCTATAAATAAAGCACTATTTGGACACAAATGGATCCATCTTTCAATTGCAAAGTCATGCTATTGAATTCACTTGCATCCAGACTCTCAATTTACTCACTTTTAGCTTGTTTTAGTCTATTTTGGTTGCATAATAGCTTAAAGAATCCTTTAATGTCTTCCATGCATCCATCTTAGTTTTTATATGAATTAGGGTTTCCATATTTTAGCTTAGAATCAGCTTATATTAGCTTAGAAATTGCATAATTAGTGCATTTTTAGCATGAAATCATGTTAACTTAGCTTGCATCATGTTTAATTTAGAATGGACTAGGTTTTCATCCATTTATCACAATGGTTTCATTGATCTTCTTCCATAGAATTGATTGAAACAGGCTCACTAATAACATAATTGGGAAAGGGTCATTGTTCCACATCAACATGACATCAATTCCAAAACAAGATAAGTTTCAAATGTGTTAGAGTAGGAATTTAACTGTTTTCATAGTTGGTAACTTTTAGTTTGTAAAAATACTTAGTTTAACTTTTCAATTTGAATGATCTTGTTTGATAGATTAAGGTTTAGTGGATAAATCATGCTTTGATTCATCAGGGATCAAGCATAATTGACCCACCCTAATGATCCTCATCTCAGAGCTTCCTCACCAATCCACCATCTAGATGGGTGAATTTCAAAGGTCTTCACACCACCCACCATGCATCATAATCAGGGGTAGTCTCCACATCCTTTTCTCTTGAAGCCTATGTCTACTATGTGGATCACTGACCACCAAAATTGTATTCCCTTCTTGGAGATAGTAGAATTTCTAGTCTAATTTGGACCTATCTTGGGTACCCTTGCATTAATTACCCTTTAAATCATCATTTATAGGTCCTTAAGACCCATTATTTTGGATCTCGGGCCTCATTTCACTTAAAAATCCCATAAAATCACTTAAATCACCAAAAATCCTAAAAAGACACCTCAAAAAGCTAAGGTGGGACTCATTTGCAACCTTGGGTGAATGAATCCCCTTAGGTGGGACCCATTCACCAAGGGTGGTAAATTAGCTCCATTTGGGGTCTTTTTCAATTTTGAGTGGGAAATTCACCATTTTAATTTAAAAAATTTGGTGGATGTTGTCCTTTGAGATCTAAATAATGGTGAATTAGGTGTTAATTCCAGTAAAATCAAGTTTCTAAGTCATTTTTATCATATCCTATGCACTTTGAGCAAGCATTTTTCAAGAGTCAAGCATCAAGAGTCTTCAAGCAAGTTTTCACAAGAGCACTCAAGTTTCCAAAGCAAGTAAAGATGAAGATTTGGAGCTGCTTTAAAGCATTTTTGTAGGTCTTCAAGTTCACTTTAAGGAAAGTTCTAGCATTCTCAAGGGTTGATCATGGTTCTTTATGGTGAATCATGAAGAATTCTAGGTTGGGGAGATGCAACTAGCCATCAAGCTAAGCCTAAGGACTTATTTTCTAAGTGATTCCATCCTCCATTATCACTCTAATTTCATCCTATGGAGGATTTATGAATCTTTGGGATTCATTTGAGGTTATTAGAGATCTCGTAGAGTGAGTCTTGCATTATTCAAGTTTCATCTATGCATCTTGTTCTTGCACTTTATAATTTAACTACATCATGTTTCATATTTCTTAGTCTTAGACACACTTAAGGCTAGGGTTTGCATGCATATTTTAGTATTTCCATTGAGTTTTAATTACCAAACTAGGGGTTTGACCAAGGAAAACCCCGCATTAGAAAATCAAGTTTATATTCTATTTTGTAGGTATTTTCATGGGTTCAAATATGAAACTCAACTTGGAAGGAAAGAGTAGGTGTTGAAGTGTACATCAGAACTTTTAATTCCCAAAAAGGAAGTGTTTGTTCCGTTTTCTTGCAACCTTCAACCCTAAGGAGAAACACAATTCCTAAACTATGGTATTAAAGACTTAGGATAAGGAATTTTCACTATCAACAGTTTGAAGATAAGAAAAGCCAATGAACAAGGCTATGAAAGCCTTCTGCACTTTGAGCTCCATGGGACTTAGGAGGGTGTTCCTAAGTGTAGGTCTAATGTATAATAAACTTATACCAAGCAAAAAACTACATACCTATGGAAGTGGATAGTTCTTTGATATAAGATTAATGGGTATTTTATATTCCACCAGGTTCAAGCATAATCCCATTTGCATTGAACATTGCTAAGAACGCATAACTTAGATATCTTCATCTCAAAAACATAGAGGGTTAGTAGATAAAATTATCTCAACTTTAGCCTCTATACTCTTTCAAATACCATGAAGATACATGGAACTAAAATAACTTAAACATGAAAGAAAAAGAACATCAAAGTAAAAGGGTTTTTAAATGATTTGAATGTTTCTGAACCAAATTTGGGTAATATAATAGATCAATGCCTAATCCTCGAGCATGGAGTCAAATCTAAGATTGTGAATAAAAATTTAAACAACAACTTACCTCAAACTAGTGGCCATTTACTATTAATTCTTGACATTAACATAACCTCTCATGTTACTGCATAATCATACTTATAGATCCATTTCATTCCCTCAAACCCATAGCATTCTACATACAAAATTTAATTCTTTGCTTGAAGAAACCCATACACAAATCACACAATTGCAAAAAGAATTTCAATGAAAAATCAACATATCCTTGATATATTTAATTCATATGTAAATTAAGAATGCAAAATGGAGACAACTTCTGCAATATTTTTATCAATTTGTTCAAACTAATTGAAACTGTTGTAGAAATCTGTACATTCATTCATTGTAAATAAAACTCTACCTATCAGCTAAGCATTTTCTATTTCCTTTTCCTAAACCAGAATTACAAAACCATTTCAAATGAGAAAGAATGAATAGATGTAGAATAAGGAGAAGCCCTAAAACTACATCTGCACGTGACACCTAGAAACATTTTCCCTTTTTATTTGCAACACGAAGCTTCTTCTCTCTTCACTCCTCTCATGGAAAAAAAATGTCTTTTACCTGTGAAAGATTTTGTCTTGACAAAGAATACATTTTTTTATAAAGCAAATAATTTAATTCAGTTTATCAGGAAAAATAAAAAAAATCTTACCCGTGTCACTTTATTTTTCATGCCCAACAATTTTTATTTTTATTTTTACTAGTGAAGGTTTTTAATTTTGCATCAGGCATTAAAAATTACCCCCCATGCTTTTTTCACTTTTCACTTCATAATTAAAATAATTTTCTCAAATAATGAAAGCCCCAAATCAATCTATCAGGCAATGCTTTATGTTTTAATATTCTTTATTTATTTCATTTGGGCCCACCCGAAGCCCTCCCCGCACACCCTACAACCTTCTTGTGACATAACCTTCCATTCTTGTGGGGCTGAGTGGTGACAATGAGGATTAGTTTGCTCCTCTCCTTCAATGTTGGCCATTGACCGAGCACAACCCCAGTTCCTCTTGTTCTACAATTTCTTCTGATTAATGGAAAAACCAAGAAAATGTTTGCAGTAGTCAACATGAAACTCGATCCTCCTTCAAAGTTGTGAGCTCATGGGCTTTAATCTCACAATATACTCTCCTCAAATGAATCTGATCTATTTCTACTATAAGCACAAGCCACCCTTGCAAGCTCTTTCAGTATCACATAGCTATTCAAGCAACCTAGAAAGGTTGAATAGTGTTGTGACTTGATCCACAATGAATCAAGTGAAACATGACCTTCCCCCACTTGAAATTTGTTTGAAAAACCCTCTCTTGCTTCACCAATTCATTGTAATAAGATCTAGCATGGCTCATTTTCATTTTCTCTTCTGTAATGATCCCCATTTGGTCATAAATGCCTACGAGTTCCTTCAAATAGCCCATCACCATGTAGGTTGCCTCTTCTCACCTATTCAAAGTGGCTATTTCATCCTCTGACATGCGGACTACCTCTTCATTGAAGAATTGCGAAGAGGTAGGCCCAACACTGAGGGACATTTTTGGCTAAAATCCTTGAGCAAGTAGATCTTAGATAAACACTTTGTCCCTTGATAGATGCATTTGAGTTCATCCTCCATCAAATGAGTCATATTTTGATGATGCATTTACATTGCAACTATGTAGATCACAATATCTCAAACATTTCTTGTCTTAGTGTTAACACCCACAAAACAACTCTCTAGCTTTCTCAAGGTGTGCTGCCCTATTTTGATTCTCTTTATGCAACTTTTAAATGTTTTCACTACTTGTTTCAATCTCTTATTTCTCTTCATCAACTTCTTTTATCTCAACATTTAATTGGGATTCATCCTTAATCCACTCATTGGCATCCTTTACTAGTGAACAATCCAATTGAGTATTGTCATCAACATTATGTTCAAACACATCAACATTCTCAACTTCTATCTCTTCATGTGCAAGTATAGTTTTCCTTGGCCCAGCCTTGATAGACCACTTAAAAATCTTCCATGTATTAATAGCCTCGGCTCAGACTTCAAGATCAGTATTAGGAGCAGTAGCAACATCATACACATATTAAGAAAAACATGCTCCAATATTTTAAGCCAAACATCCATTTTGAATTCCATGTTACCAAAACAATACACAAACATTTGATGATCCCTTTATCCACTTTAAGTGCATCCACATAATTAGGGAACCTTGACAATATTAGCCTGTATAATTGATTTTCTTTTTCAGTATCATGTAGCTATTCAAACAACCCAACAAGATTAAATAGTGTTGTGACTTTGTCCCATAGTGACTCATATGAAACACCAACTCCATCTACATTTGTGCTTCATGACACTATTGTTCTTTGATTCATTCATTCAAATAGGTTACTTGTCTTATACATGCTTCCAAAATTGACTTTCATATTTAGCAGGGCACTTACAATTATGACATCAAATTCTATATCCTTCATGCTTGATCATGTGGCTCTAAAAACAAACCGGGGAGCATATGAATATGAGGGGAATGTAGAACACCAATCCATGTGGCATGACAATCATTCATCTATGGAATATCCACTCAAACATGAGACGACTTCACAATCCTAAGAATTTACAAACAATAAAACAGTCTCAAAACCCTCTAGCTTTTCTTTTTAAAACCCTATCAAAACTCATCACATGAGGTTTCAAAATCAGACATGCATGTTTAGATATGTCCAATGGATACACTCACCAAGGGATCTGGCATTAAATTCAACGAGCTCTGAATTATGACCCTCCAAAGTAGGTCACTGGGGAAAATTTTTCAGGGACACTTTTGAGTGTGCAAATCAAATTTTCACATCATGGGCACTTCAAATTTGCAAAATTTGAAGGTGCCATTAGGTAGAGTGGGACTAATTCACCAATAGTGGAAAATGAGTCTCACTGTAGTTATTTTTTAGATCTATTTGTATATTTAGATACACTTTTTCCCAAAATAGGCTTCTATGTAGAAATTCAAATATGGGATTGATTCACCCAGAATGAAGAATAAGTCTCAGTAGATCAAAAGGTCAACTTTTCTAATGTTTCATAGTTTCTTCCAGTCACTTATAGATTTCCAGGTACACACTATTCATCTCACTTCTCTTCTGTTATGTTTTATTTACATATCTAGGTCATTTTATAAGTCATTATATTAAGTTATCCTTAAATGGAACATCTTAGAAAGTGGGTGTGATAGTATTTGATCTCCCCCTATCCACCATTTTCTTTGGTTCTACAGCCTCAAACTAACAAACTCTAAAACTAGAACATGCAGGCTTTCAATGGGTCCCCACTTGTTGATCTCTGATTATGTACAAGAAAAAATAGCCAAATAATCTTGATTCGAAACATCCTATGTCTCCCCAAACTATCTCTTGACCCTTTCAAGAATATATCTCTCTAAAATACAAGGGGTTCATCCAATAAGCTACTGAGTCTATATGGAGTAGGAAAGCTATCCATTGTCATTATTTTGAGCCTCAAACTCTAGCCACAACCTCTAGATGATCTTATCCATGTCATTGAGATATCTCCTCCAATAATCAAGGTCTCACAACTATCTCTAATTCAAAAGTCCATCATATTGATACACATAAGGCTCTCGTATTACTCAAGTAGTATCTCCCACATCCATACATGAATCAATGTCACCCCAAATGATAAAATCATAGTTGATATATATACACCACTTGGTACATATTATGGTATATATAAGATAGTACACATGACCTCCAAGTATAGAAAATGGTGTTGCTCATTATCCTCTCTAGGAAATGACCCCATCCAACTGAAAAAATTTAAGATTATTGGTCAAGAAAGATCACTCTAAAAATGAGGCCTCTGATCACCCAAATGAGTTCATCATACACCCCTAATCCTAGTCTCAAATCTATCTCCACATCCTTAATGTCATACTCATCATCATGTAATACTTGTTACATAGTCTCCACTCTAGAGTCTATATTGTAGAAAACTTGAACTCCCTTAATAAAGATCCTCAAGATCCTTGGGTATGTGCAAGATCATCATGGAAAAAATGGTCCCTTAAGTGGCAAAAAATTCAAAAAAATCAGAGTTAGGAAACTTGACGTAAAAATTTGAATAAGTTATTTATATTATTTCAAAAATATGTAAGAATAGAATATGTAGAAAATTGAATGTAGTTTCTAAACTACTAGGTTTATTTAAGAATAAATAAAATCTATTTGGTGAAAATTTGAAATTTCAATGTATTAGTACTTAAATTTCAGGGAAAAAATAAGAAGTAGGTGTCTGTCTGACCACCCTAATAAAAATAAAATGATAATATTTTTTATAAGAGTTTAGATATGAGTAGAGGACTCATGTCTCGATGTGATGCATATTTTTTTGTAATTTTTTTCCAAGTATATAATTACTTATGATTTTTTTATTACAAATTTAAAAAAATATATAAACTCGTAATTCTGACCACCTTAACTTGGTCAAAAATTCATGAAATTCAATTTTCTTTTTTTTTAATCCTATAGTATGCAAAGCATATAATGTGACGCATGTTTTAGATTCAAAAAATGTGATACCGTTTGAAAGCTATAGATGTTTTTCAATCAGTCTATCAATCAGGACTTTAGTCATAATTCAAATAGAAAATGAATATTAATTATTTATTAAATTCAAAATAAATCATAATTTATATTGGTGGAAATTTGAGAATATCCTTTAAAAACTCTTTTCTTTTCATCAATTTTGGGTAAAAAAAAAAGTCATCAACTACATACCCTACACATACCCATCATATCACCACTTTTTGGCCCATCATGATCCTGCATATACCCCCTTGAAACATCTGCAATGGTTATGATAGCCTCTCTAATAAAAAACTTGAATGATGAGGTCTCACTATGCCACCTCTCAGTAGCGATAGTCATAAATTCCCTATGAGCATGAATGTCTAACATGAGGGTAACCTAAAACAATCCCAAATTTCCCAAGAACTCAACATCCATCTCACTAATATATGCAAACCATTGCAAAAATTTTGTTTGATGCTCCTACAAAAACATAGGATCTAATGCAATCTACAAGTTACATAATTCCCAAATTTTTAATTTGTCAAAACCATGAAAATTTACTTAATTTGTAGCTCTCTATCATTTGTGACCCATTTTTTTAATTTTTTGCTTTATCACAGTCAAATGCGACCCATTTTTCAAATGTGTCATGGCATCCAAATTATAGCAAGTTATTATTCAAAAGCATCACTTCATAATGGTTAAATGCAAACTAGATATCAAAAGTGGTGCAACATGTCAAATATCTTGTAACACAATCAGACAAATCATGTTGGGTTTCAAATGCATCATGTCAAGTTTGAAAAGAATCAATCCTAAATTGTCATATTTGGTTGACTCCCTAGACCTACCATTTATTGTGATCAAATTAATGTCTAAGAGTGAAAGGGTTGGATACATACTAGTGGATATTCTTCAACTAGCCTCTTGAACTATTATACTCGATTTGCATGGTGAATAGCACAAGGAACACAAGACATATTTGAAGTAGCTTCACATTCAAATGTCTCTCAGAGCTTTGAAACTTCTAAACTAAGACTGTGCAAATGAGTTGAAAATGACCCCAATGGGCTATATATAGACTCCAAAATCTTAGATTTGTCTCATCCCACCCCCTCCCTCCATTTTTCATTACTATTTTCCTTACTAACATGGCCCCATTTTTCATCCTCTTCTTCACTGAACCCATCTCATTAACCTATTGTGAGCCCAACCAAAAAGTTATTTTTTTCTAGCCAACCTCTTCAAGGGGAAACCTACCATCATACCATCATTTCTGCTTCAACTAGGGCATAGTGGGGCATTATTATTATCATTTTTTCCCCAAATCAATACCATTTCTTTGAAAACATTTATAATAGGTACATTGCCTCAAAGAGGGGTCTAAATGTAGACACCTATAAATGTCTAACACATCACACATTCATCTAATTCATCATTATCACTCATCACCCCCTTTTATCACGTTTTAAGTAAATAATTTCCAATCATTTGATTAATTCATTATTTTTCCTCTATCCACCTTTAATTAAATAATTTTCCTCACCCACTTTATTTAAATATTTTAAATTATTTAATTAATTTATAATTTTTATCATATCCAATTAATTATATTTTTTTTAATTATGTAATTAGAAATCATCATTTCTTCTTATCTCTCATAATTAAATAGTTTTTGAATTATTTAATTAGATCATTTTATTCCATAATTAAATGAATTATTTAATTCAATTAGTTGAAGATTCACTCCCAAATGGAATATTCCAAATTCAAATTCAAATTCAAATTTGAAAATATCTTCCTAAAAGAAAGGGAGGAGCTTTAGTTAATTGAACTATTCCTCAACATGCATGGCCTATCCATCCTTCATTAGCTCTTAAACATTGATTTGAACTTTCAATCTCAATTATCAATCAAATGTCTTGAGATCTTTAAAAAAAGCCTCCATATCTTATTCAAGGGACTCTTCTCTCTCTCTCTCCAATTCATAATTTCTCTTCTTAATTTTTAATTTGTGCTCCAGAGAAATCTAGCCTTCATACCCATCAATCTTTCAAGATTTTGCATAATTGGGTTATGGTAAGCATGAGTAGTCCAAATATCTCAAATCATAATATCACATTTTCAAGAATGGAGTAAGGGTTAGCATCTTTGGGTGAGGTAAAAGTATGTTTAAATTTTATTTATGCTTTCATTTATTATTTAATTTTATTTTATTATAGCTAATGACTTCATTAGTAATGGGTTTAATTTTATCAATCGAGACTTGGTTTGTGATTTGATTTAACCCTTTTGTTGTTTGTACCTTTTGATATAGATCTTTCCATTAATCCCATTCACAGAAAGATATTGGCATAGGGACAATCATGAGCCTCATATTTTCTTAAACAAGTAAGATTGGGTAGGGTGATATTATGAAATGTATATAGGATTGCAGCCAATTGTACCAAAATATCCTCATGAGTAGGACTAGACTTGGGAGAGTAACAAGCATGAGGCTCTTCATCATTTAAATAAACATTATCAAATGAACAAAAGGAAACATATATGAATGATTTAATAAATAAGAACATTTTGAGAAGACTAAATAGAATAAGGTGATGCCAAGATGATTATATTGATTATATGTTAGAAGAAAGTGTTTTAGGTTTATGTTCTGCAATAATAAAAGAGAACCAACTATTGAAATACACAAGACAATTGAGAAGGGGGGTGAATCAGTTGTAACTTTAAACTTCAAAACCCTATTAACATTCAAATCCACATTCATTCATTCATTAAGCCCTTAAGTCTATTATGATGAATTAGCATGAAAAGAAAGTAACATAACCTAAACAACTCAACACCATACACAAGAGAACACTAGATTTACATGGAAAACCCAAGAAGGGAAAAACCAAGATGAAGATTAGCTCACAATATAAGTAATATCAACACTAAATACAATAGCGATCACTTCTAATAGGTCTCACTGCCCAAAGAAGAAAGGTTCACTATCGAAATAGAAAAGGAGATAGAGTAGGACTAATACATAAAGAAAGGCATATCAATGCAACAAGGAATCTACCACAATGACTTGTACACCTTTGTAGTCTGATTGAAGAATTGTACACATTTTGCTCACTACATGTAGTTAACTAACAATTGAAAGCTCGCACCTGCAAATTACTAATTTTGTTTACCAGTTGTTAAGATCTTTCAATTTACATATTAATGAACATAGTATAATTAGGTTAATCATTCCAAACCATTTCCAATCTATTCCCAATCTTCAATCAAATGTACCTAGTCTAGGTCTAACTGGCTGACCTTTATGGTTGTAAATCAATCTAATCACCTTGTTGATCTACATCTTAATCTAGCTTAGAAAAATTCCCATGGCATCCTAGGTTCTTTGCACTTAGAACCTAGTATCCCTTTTTCTATGTTTCTATATTCCATAAGGAATTTAAAAATAAAAAATATACACTTAGAAAATAACAATTCATATGACCTCTCATGGCATAGTGTGATGGTTAAATTATGTAATTATTCTTGTATCCACCAAGGTTTGAAACCCCAATAGACCATCGTGAACATGGATTTATCCCACCATTTTTCCATTATGCTTGCAAGTTTGAATCTTTGTATTGAACTTTTTAGCATTCAAGATTGTGAATTCATAATCAAAACCCTTTTTGTGCTAGTGAACTAATAGGATTTGTTCCACTCTTGAGCCATTGTGCTCAAGGATTTTTTTATTTTTTATTCAACAGGTAAATACTTTTGAACCGGAGCTATGAACCGGAATACAACCACTCAACAATACCACCCCAACAGGGTTTGAACCTTGGTGGAAAGAACAACAATGCCACCTTTAAACCATCACACCATGCCAATATCAACATTGTGCTCAAGGATATGGACTATACACATTAATACAATAAATTTTTGCTAGTGTGAGGTCTCTTATTTGTGGTCTCACCTAGCTTAGGCCAAGCTGAAAATTTCCTATATTACCAATTGAAAATAAAAAGAAAAAATTCAAACAAAATATACCTCTATGCAAAATTTTCAAATCATAGCCAAAAGGTTAATGGTTCAATTTACACACTAAAAGTAGAATTTATAAATAAATAAAAAATTATTTATAATTTTTAAATGGAACGAAATTTTGCAGAAGCTACTAAAAATAGAGGATTTTCTAATTTTTTGAGTAGTCATATTAAATAGGTTAACTCAACATGGCTTTAGATAAATCACATTCAATAAATAAATTTAAGTGTCATGGTTTTGGTTTCAATTTCTACTATTTTTCAGTTTAAGATTAGATTATTTTTCTTATATTTTATTGATTTTTATAAATGTACGATATTTTGGAAAAAGAAGAAATACTTTATCGAAATATCATTTTGTATATTATAAAATACAAAGTTCATTATATTATAACTTTACCTATTATTACATTGCCTATTTTGATGGAGAGTGGATGATTATCCTAAAGTTGAGGTTGATTATATTGTCTCTATAAAATTAAAATTAATGAAAAAGATTAAAAGTCATTAAAAAATTCATTGTATTAGAAGAGCGTGTCTTGGTCAAGTCATATAGTTCTTTCATTGTCGAGCATAAATATGTTTGATGTCTCATCAAAGTGAAGTGATTTTCGTTGGAGACATAATTAAACATGATATGTTACAATAAATTTAATGTCATGTTTACCTCGCTTTTCACCATTTTTGTGAATAATTTAATAATATTGACAATTTTTTTTAAAAATTACCAGCTTAATTTCCTATTTTAATTATTTTACTTAAATTATATATATATATGATTAAGCCATTTTGAATTTCCACCCATCTTGAATTGGTTGATGTATAGCCTTATAAAATATTTTTAATTGTGACATCATAAATACGAAATTCAAAATATTTTTGTGCCACCTGATTGACAACTACCTATTTTTAGATGGAGTCAGCTAATATGATTGCAAATTCAGTTTTATCTATGATATATAATCACACCGGCTATTCAATCGAGGATTAATAAATAGATAATAACTGAGTTCGATTCAGACCATAACAACTGAACTCATAAGAAATAGAGGAATTGGCTAGGTTATCTTCTCTTACATGCTAAAATTCATTGAACTGAACGATGTTTTTAACAATAATCAAATAAAAAATAATGACCCCACTGAAGGCAATATATTCAAACAAACTTCTTGCTATTCCACTAGTCACCTTATTCACATGCACAATTGCCTTTAACCATTGAATCAATTGACCCTTTAAAAAGGTGTGATTTGAATGGGAATATTTGTACAATGAAGAAAATCAGTAATCCCACTATGCTGATTTGTCGGCTTTAATAACTTTGATTTCTACTGAAAACTGAAAAGACAGAAAGCAAAGATGGCACACTTTGAGAGCCAGCGAGGGTCACGGGTTAAATTAGCTATTCAAATGTTCAAATCACGGTTTTAGTACACAATATAGAATCTAGATTTCTGTAGATTAACTTAAAAATTATAAGAGAGAGTGAATAGTATATTTAATTCGGTTGCTTTTGCGCAATTGTTTTGAGAGCATAATATTGGAAATATTGAATCTGCTATCGTTGTATCATGTCCCACATAATCTAGTTTTTCAATTCCTTTAAGCGAATAATTCTAAATCTGGATATGTGCCGATTGTGGAGGCCAGCCTATATGTGGGAGATTGTAATATATTTGTTAAATCTCTTGGTGTATCTATGTATGCATCCCCAACAGTATCAGTCACATTCACCGTCAACAATTCAACAATTTATTGTGCAAAATTCACCATTCACTGCAGGAAAATTCATCGTCAACAATTCACCGCAAGGAAAATTCACCACCATGACAAATTCACTTCAAGTAAAATTTACCGCCAACAATTCACAGCGGGAAAATTCACCACCAACAATTCACCGCCAAGAATTCACCTCAAGGAACATTCACCACCAGCAATATATATTAAAAAATGTTAATGTGATTTTTTCCTAGCGGTGAATTGCTGGTGGTGAATTTTCCTAGAACCATCTCCAATGATATTTGGATCATTAAAGAAAATATCCTATTTTAAAATTATACATATTATGCATTATAGGTCTACTGTTATTGTTATGAACTCAATTGTATTATATTGAGTAATTAGTATCAATTTGGTGTATGTACTTTGTATGCCTTTTATTAGTAATATTAAATAAAGTTGTTGATATATATGTTTTGTATGTCATCACATTATTTATTTAAAATGAAGTATTTGTTTTACATGTATGCAATAATATTAGTTATTTTTAGTAAGATTTTTTCTATTGTAATGACTTTTCAAGTAGAAGGTACTTTGGATACAAGTGAAAGATATATTGTGAGGGTGCACCCTCAAAATCATAATGTGAAGATTGTAAAATTACTTTGTCTCTCCTTTTTGCATATTTCTATATGTATTATCTTACTCATCTTTGAGGTTCATTAAATAGTTTTTAGCTTAATAGAGCATAATCTAGTTGAATCACATTAAAAAAGGAAATGGTGGTGATCCTCTATGTTGTCACATAAAAGGAAACCTTAGTTGTAGGGTTACAACTCTATAGATTATAATAGATAATCATAACTTGAAATTTGTTTCTAGGAAAGAGATTCCTCACCCAAACAACAACAATGGTTGACTAAAATGTTGGAAATGTTAATAAGTTCTTTTACATGAATTTTAAGGAAAATGTTGTAAATGCTTTCTCATGTCAATATGGAGAGAAATAATCAATATTTTCTCTTTCAATCTTATTGCTTGATTAGAATGATGAAACTTAACTAGAATGATCTATTATATATATAATTCAAAGTATCATATGGTACTTGGGATAGGAAAAATGATTTGTGTCATTTGAATAAGTAGGACAAGGTTTCAGCCATCGAGAATAGATTTATTTAATTCCCAAATATTGGCTCAAGTCTCAATTACTCCATGAATTTTGCTCCTCACCTACTATAATTAACCCAAAATATTTTCTGAGAGTGAAATAGGATTTCTTTTCATATAACCTTAAGCAAGACCTCAAGCAATTTGAAGTTGAATGTAAAGGAGAAACTATATAAGTCATGATACTATTCAACAAAAGCATATTCTTGATAAGGCTTGAAATAAAATTTGTATTAATTGTAGGGATTATAATATAAATAAAGAAGTAGATCCTTTTATTTATTATCAACTACTAAATAAACTATACCCATCTTTATGCCTTATCTCACTCTACCACTATTAATATGGCTACAAAATAATAGTTGGATTCTATCTTTAAACTATAGTATATGCCCCAGTCTGTTATTAATGATAGTAACCATTATTTTAATGATAATTTTAGGCTTAGCATCCTAATTTGAATATTATTTCAGCCTACCATTCTAACAATATTGACCAAATAGATATTTTTAACGAATTATGTGATACTTACATTGTTTTATGTCTAAGTAATAAGGATAATAAGCAAGATACTTATCTTCGGTTTATTGGTAGTAAAATAAAGTTATCACAAATCTTTCAATATGATACACTCTAAGGCCCTCTATGATACTTACTAACCTTAGGAACTTGTATTCTAGGTTCTCCAAAGGTTGTAATTGTTGATAGTACTCTATCCAAGTATGAGTAAATTCCTTTCAGTTCAAGGCCAATCTAGTGTTAGGAAAAGATCACATAAAATAGTAGGTTAATTAACATAGGATAAAACATTTATTTATCATTTTTTATTAACATTTTCTTATCTCCATCAAACAAGGTTATGAGTTGGATTCAAATTTTGATGGCATTTCTATGCGATCTAACAAATTAGTGATGTGTAGTAAAATTTGAAACTCCAAATCTTTAATAATACATACCTATAATTCCACATCCCTATCCTCAAGAATGTTTTGAAATTATTTACTAATTCCCAATAGACCTACTAACATTTGGTGAGGAGAGTTCCAATTCTAATAATAAGAGGTTATACTAGAAAAATGCACTTAACCCATTCACAATTATTTTATTGATGATATTTTAATATAATGGAAAGTTATACATATTGATAATGCCACATAGGAAATTGTTCATTTTCTTTCCAATTTTTCTCATTTCAATATTTCAAGAACTTTTTATTTAATGAGGAGTGAATAATTTGAACCTCATTTTTCTATATAGGATTTAGTGTGTGTTGGTGATGTAGGAGAATCCTAGGTTCAAAGGGAATCTTGTATCAACCAAAAAAATCTAATTCTTTCATGTTTATCTTAATTTTATTGTTTTCCAATTGAGTGAATAAAATTTAATATTTAGATAAAAATTTACTTTTACCAATGTTAACCTAAAGTCCATTTGCAATTACATTGTTGGAATTTATTTAGATTTTATTATTTCATTCCAAATATCATGTTGGGGGTTCAAATTCTTAGGAGGCCTCCAAGAACTACTAGGTGGTAACAGGTGTGCTAAAATGTATTTTAAATTAATATTTCCATTTTTTGTAACTCGAGAATTTAAAATAATGGGTCACATGTGCAAGAATTATGGTGGACACAAAAGAGGATTTAATCATCCATTATCATGAAACAATTTATATATTTCCATTATTTTTTGAGGGAAATTTGATTTTGAATAGATGGGAAGTCAGAAGGATAGAACGAAAAAGAGAAGTGCTCAAAAAAAAAAATCAGCCAAGAAGGCATAATGAAGAGAACAAGTTTCATGTTTTATTGATTATTTTTAGTAATGATAAATTGAAAATTGAGTATATAAAGCTATTCCATCAAGAATTTTATTAGATTTGAGGGTTTAGAGCCCTATATTGCAATGAAGTTGAGATTATTTTGATAATTGTCTTGATCCAGTTGATGAGAATCATATGGATGAAGCTTTAAAATAATTTCAACTATATAATGAGGCATGGAGATATTCATATGACTATAATTTATATTTTAATCATTAATTGGATGACTTAATAGAAAGGGTTTCATTTGAAATTAGGTAATTGTAGCTAATTTTGTTGCAATTTTTTGAAGATTAAGTTTTGAGGGGAACTTCCCTACATATAATTTCATTAATCTTCTATTATGAAACTAAGTATATGGTGAGGAGGAGTCACCAATGCATTTTTTTTTATTATATTAGGAGTTCCTATGTTTGTAAGAAACTCATCAAACATTCATATGGAAGATATGCGGCTATTTTTCTAGTTGTAATATATATATTTTAAGAAAGATAAATAATACTTTATTTTTCAATATTTATTTTAATTATATACAAAAATAGAGATAGATCTCTCACTAAAAAACTATATAATATCTTTTTTACTTTCAATATAAAAGATAATTCTATTTTATTCTACCATCTATTTAGCTCCATTTTGTAATAGACACAACACAAAAAAATTCTTCTAGCCTGCATATTAAACATTTTTGAATAAATTATGTCAATGGTTTATTTTGGGAATGTAGGATAGATAATTATTCCCAATTAGTAATTCAGCTAGATCAATGAAACTAATGGAGATTGCTATATTTTTTTTCGTTGGCCAATACACACACCTTCAATTGGTTTATGTTTTTTTTCAAATTCATTGATCACTATATAAGAAAAACATGGGTGGATTTCCTATACCCTAAGGATGAATTATCCAAGGCTTTTTACCAATTAAAATATATACTTGTGAAATAAATGAAAAAATATATAAAATATCTAAGAATAGATAGAAGTAGAAAATATATCTTAAATGTCTTCCAAAAATTTTGTAAGGATCATGGAATATACATTTGTTGTTATATTCGAAGTGAACATACTAATATAATGGAATGGAAGAAAGAAAGAATAGAATAATTATGGACATGACCAAGAGCATATTGAAGTCCATTTTTTTAAACAAGTATAGGGTAGACATTGTAACATGTGTATTCTAAATAATAAATAAACTCCCGAAAAAGAGTGTTAAGGACATGATTCTAGAAGAATCATGGTGTGGAAGAAAACACCGTGTTTCTCATATAATTTAGATATTTGTATGTGTGGTATGTGCACATGTCCTAAATGAATTGAGAAAGAAACTGGATAAAAAGGAGAGAAAAAAAATTTACTTATATAATATAGTGAGGACTCAAAAGTTTATAAACTAGCATTTGCACCTTGGTGTACAATGGGTATGCCGAAGAGGTATGGAAGGTCAATTAGAGAAAATTTTGATGTATTTTTTTGCAAACATATGTGGAGTACATGAGGTCTATTGGTAGTAGATATGGATAGAATGGACATAGAGGGATAGATAGAGGGGGGAAGAGCAAGAGAGATAGAGAGATAAGGGATAGAGATAGAGCTCAAAATATAGAGATGGATATGGAGGAGAGTGATATGGA